>JAAOEG020000004.1:2107479-2126760 GCA_011763625.2 Papilio bianor
ACGAAACGCGGAATTGCTTCCACTTCACGCCTGTCTTCTGTGTGGTCGTGGTATTACACCGGGCGAGCCGGCCCATTACTGCGAAGATGTCAAAGCGGGCTCTACCACTGTTAAATGTTTATCTGAGAAGAAATTCAAAGATGTGTGTAAAGTCAACCAACCCGCACTGGGCCAGCGTGATTGACTAAGGCCTAGTCACCCCTAACTTGGGTAGGCTCCGAGCCCCTTGACGGGGACGTATAGTGAGCTGATGGATGGATGGATGGATCTCTAATATTTATTTATAAATAATATGTAAAATTATTTAGCAGTTATTATATATCCATCTGACAGTCCTCTTAATTCGCCTTAATAGCTAAGCAACAGCAGCCCATAGGCGACGGGGATTGTAGATAATGTGTTATGTATTATTTTTTCAACAGTGGGGATCGCACGGTTATGTAATGCAATTTAAAATGTCTTCGTAGGTAAACATCATAAAGCGTCGAACTTTCCTTATTGCCCTATTTAATTTTTTAGCCGATTTTTGCATATTTGTAGTCTGTGGTGCAGCTAAATTCATTGTTTAAAAAAACTAAAACAAATCAGTTATTCATTAATTGAATTTCATTGTGTTATATTTGTCTTTAAAATAGTTCGAACCGAAGCAATGATCGATCCTAATTCTCCCGTAAAATTTGTAGAAAACAAGATCGAAATAGCTGTTTACTTGTTCCTTTTAACACCTTCGACGTAATTTGTTGAACGAGGCCCGAAGAAAAGATCAAAGTGGGTAATGAATTACAAATTTCCGATCGGCCGTTTATTCGTCGCCCGTCGAGGACCTGACGTTCATTACCATTCATTAGTGTAAAGTGCCCTCGATACACACTGCTCATGATTTGAATGAACTGAACGACAAACTACCGGTTTTATGGCCGGTCGTAGACACCCTTCGACTTATTACTACTTTGTTAATTTAGCTGAGGCTGTAAGTAAAAGTAAAAAGCTTTCTTTTTTCTTTAAGTCTATGGAGAAAGACAAATAATGAATTCTGCCACGCACAGCCGCGTTGTGGAATGCGGTGTTTCCAAACCAGTACGACTTAGGCTCGCTTCTCTTCTTCTGGAAGGACCCTAAGTCGTACTGGTTTGGAAAATCAAAAATCTCTTTCTCAAAGGCCGGCAACGCATCTATCTGTGGTTCCTCTGGTGTTGCAGATGACCATGGGCGTCGTTGATCATCTTGGTGTTCGCGTCGTTCCTTTGCCCCCTTCTCTTAAAAAAAATAAACATAAGTTTTAGGAAATAAATAAGATATCACACATTGTTAAACAACCCAGTTAGCCCGTAAAGATTAGAGACGGCTTCGATGATCATTTTGCAATTTATGAGTCTCCATTCTATAGTCGATTTTTTATTTAAACTTTTTAATTTCGATCCTTGCTGTTCGTGTGTATCGCTGATTAAAAAGGTGTTTCGTCACAACTGCCCGACCTTACGATTGGCCTTCAATGTTTACTTGTCAAGGGAACGTGAAACTTTGCCAGAGGACGTATTTCTTTTCACTGATGTTCCTTTAATTGTTCGTGTTCTTCATTTAGACTGCCATGTTTCATTAGAAGCGCTGTTTTCTTTTTGATTTGATACAAAACTAGCTGAAAAAGGAATTAGAGTCTAGATGCCACATCCATAACTTGTCCATCCATAAATTGTTGCGTCAACATCACCTTAATATTGATTTCTTATACTATTAATGAAAAGCGCAACTGTCCTAATGCCAAAATGGTTTGAATTCCGATCACGTGGTCGAGAGTTCAAGTTCCGTCATTGTCGTAAACCGTCTCTAGAGCTTAGTTGAAACGGCAAAAGAAATTTTAGCATACTAGCTGTCGCCCGCGACTCTATCTGCGCGTTCCTTTTCTAAAATAAAATATTTTTTCTTAAATAAATGAAGCGTATGTTACTCCTTATTACATTAGCTACCTGCCAATAAAAGTCCCGTCAAAATCGGCTAGCCATTTCAGAGATTAGCCGGAACAAACAGACAGACAGATAGACAGACAAAAATAAAAAAATGTTATTTTGGTGTATGTACCATAAATATATATTCATATACATGTAGTAAAAATGGTTATTTCAATTTTACAAATAGACACTCCAATTTTATTATATGTTTAGATTAACAAGAAACCTACTACAATTTTTCAAAAACAAATACACTAAGGGCATGCATTAGTAGCACTTTACAACTCTGAGTGAAGAATGAAGTATGTTTTATTATAAAGTTTAGTATCGTAAGGTAGATATTTAATAAACTTTTATTCACGGCGAGTGTAGCTCTAAACAAAACGGTTAAAGGGGCAACAAACAAAAGAAGGGTGATAAAACCAAGTTGCCATTGACTAAGCCTAAACGGCTTCATCCTTTCAAAGAAACAAGGTTTTTAAATTGTATTGCGTATTATTTAAAACAAAGTTAAACAGTCGTTCATCCATTCTTTTGAATTTTAAAATCTCTTTGTAAGCATCCTTTTAGATCTTAAATAGGAACTGTCTTAGTAGGCTTTTTACGAAGACTCCTTTCATTCTTCATTGGCAATCCCTTGACGTGTTTTATGTTCTAATTTAAATTGCTTTTATCTTGAACACGGCAGTTATTCGGACCCACGAAATGGCCTTTCTCGGCTTACCGTGTCTCACATTCAAAGACCAAAAATTTGTGCTCTCTGGTTTCAGATTGTGTCGAAATGTAATATAGGTTCGTTGTATTTGATTTTCATGTTTAATTGTCGCGAATGTTAATTAGATTTAATATCTATTCAAAGTCTGTTCTATTGAAGTGCACATATGAAAGTATATAACATGATGCCCAATATTATAATTTTGTTTTTGGCATTTTACTATGTGAATTGAATTGAATTTTTATCGTAACGTATGTATTTAGCTGTCGCCCGCGATTACGTCCGCGCGTTCTTTTTATAAATTATAAATTAAAGATTTTTTCTAAAATAAACGTAGCCTAAGGTACTCCTTATTACATAAGCTACCTGCCAATAAAAGTCCCGTCAAAATCGGTCCAGCCATTTCAGCCGGAACAAACAGACAGACGGATAGACAGACAGACAGACAAAAATTGTAAAATATGTTATTTTGGTGTATGTGCCATATATATATTCATATACATGTAGTAAAAAACGGTTATTTCAATCATACATCTGTATGTATGTACATATGTGTTGAATGGAACCGATATATATATACATATTAATTATTTCGAACTGTTTCATATTTTTTTAATGTATGCGTTTAAACATTTTCATATCAAATATGTTTTTACCAACATTGAAAAATAGATTATACTTGCTGTTTTCTCTTCCTGATTGATTACATATTTAATATTAACATGGTAATATTTCATTTCATTTCTCCTGTACGAATGATTTAAATGTTTTATTGCATTTATAACGTAGGTCATACAGTTCATTTTGAGATGTCAACGTAAATACAAATAAGGTGCCCCCTAGTGTATTCGTCCGCAAAGAATGGAAAATTTCTAGTGTACATTCGTTGCAAAAGTGTCGTCTCTTTGCGAAAAGATAAATAAAGACAGCCAGAGTATTCCTGTTTATAAGGTCCCACTCGAGCACCGCGAAACGTACACGAAAGAGAGCGTATTCAACGTACAAATGCAATCTTTGTCAAAAATTTTCCATTCCACTCTGTTCGCTCGTTCTTTCTATTTTCAATACATTACGATGACATAAATATTCTATTGATTTCGAGAATCGTACGTGCCTCGATTTAAATTTTTCCTTTTAAAATCCTATTTACACTGAAATAAAATGTTACCAAATTGTAAAGATGTACGTTTGCACCTTTTGCTATTTTTTGGTTATTACATAAACTTAATTAAAAGACAACAATTCTTTATTGTAGAGAATAATTAAAAATTACTCGATAAGTATTTATATAACTAATTAATTCTAACAATATACCTCTAACCACACAAGTCTAAAGTTCGTGAAACTTAAGGCAGAGTTTCAATCTAGACGCTTGTTTGTCTTATTATACGTATACCTAGATTTACAGCATAGTAATACCATACCATACCATCAGCCCACTATTTGTCCCCACCGAGGGGCTCGGAGCCTACTCCAAGTTAAGGGTGACTAGGCCTTAGTCAACCGCGCTGGCCCAATGCGGGTTAGTTGACTTCACACACATCTTTCAATTTCTTCGCAGATATGTGCTGGTTGTATCACGATGTTTTCCTTCATCGTAAGAACGTAAGAAAGAAAGAAGAATTTCCTTCATCGGGTAAATGTACATGTGCAATTCGAAAATCGAAAAACACATTGGTACATGGCGGGATTCGAACCAGGACTTGCAGATTGCAAGTCAAGTGCTTAGCATAGTAATAATTTATTATAATATGTCTTTCAAATTTAAAACCCACGATGTATGTTATCTTTATCATAGTTTATTATATTTTTAATAGTAAATTATTTCTACGCTACATCAAACGTTTCCATTCACTAAAACCTATTTAACCAACATTGATCGAATATATTTTCAGTAAAGTGGAGCGACTACGAATGCTCTATTTTCCAACTGCAAATATATCTAAAATGGAAACTGACGAGCTTAGTATGTAAGAAATACGGTACGCAAGCCTCTAAAGGAGACCGCCGAAGCGTAAATTTAATACATATACACGAAAGTACCTACTTCATTAAAGGGTCCGCGTGGGTTTTTTATTTGTTTCATTTATTTTTACATTTTTTATGGTCCGTTTGTAGTGTTGCAAGTTTCGCTTAGTATATCTGAATAATTTTGGACAATTTTTGTATGATATATTTTTAAGTATTTTATTACATGTGTTTGACAAGTTTGGCATGTTCAATACCTCTGCTTAATTATTATTTGAAAAAGTTCCATTACTTGTTTTGTTTCAGTTGATTAATAAACAATAGTATACATTCTTTAGTATTATTTGTTACGGTGAAGGAAAACAAGTGATGCAAACTGTACATATCTGCGAGGAAATTCAAAGATGTACGTGAAGTCCACCAACCCGCATTGGGCCAGCGTGGTTGACTAAGGCCTAGGCGGGGTGCCTAGGCCTTAGTAACATTGCGTAGGCTCCGAGACCCTCACTGGGGACGTATAGTGAACTGAAGCTGAGTGACTTAATACACTATGTATTAAGTTTTGTAGAAATTGAGGGGAAAATTCAATGATATGCTATATTATTTTATTATATTTTTAAGTCCAACACTATTCGATATAAGTGTGGCTCCAGATGTTATTGGAACGTGAACAAAGGTGGCCGTAAAAGAAAACAAGAGCGGCGGCATGCAAAGTGGCTGTAAAAGTTTTAGGACGGTACTCCACACTATCACTATACTGCTTTCTTACGAAATATTCTAGAAAACTAGCCAAGTTTATATGAAAGGGAAGACTTAAGACTTATAACTACAGCAGTCTAGGCCGAACCAGCTGCTAAAACCTATAGGGATACAAAATATTTTTGGTGTTGTGAGTACCAAGAAAGAATTGTAATAGTTCCATTCACACATTAATGGTTAACCTGGTAAAATTGTAGAAAAAGAAAATGCATGATACCGTAGGTAAATTTCAGTTGAATAAAAAATTATATTTTAAACAACTTTGAGCACACGTGCAATAAAAGTTCACAGTATATTCCTGGAAAAGCAAAAAATAAATGGGCAAAGTTTGTAAGTGACGACGATGTCTAAATCCCTTGCCGGCAGCGACATCTAGCGCGTCGTTTGTTTCTCTAAGTCAGTTTGGGAAAGCGCACGCTTGCGAAGTAATCCTCGTGATTCCTTTGAGTTTCCTTATTCTCAGACAAGGTCCTATGTGAGATACGCTAACAAGCACAGTTAACATGTTATTTTATTTTTCCTAAACTTGTTATTTAGCTTTGAAACGTTTTTTACTCTCAACTGTACGGATCATACGCAGTACTAAGCTTTATGTGATATGCAATATCTTACTAATATCGTAATGTGAAAGTTTAGATGGATGGACGTTCCTTTGAATATATGTATATCTAGAAAAGCTCAACGATCTCGATTTGAAACATATATAGAACATAATCTGAAAAATCACATAGGCTTCTAATTATGTATTTTTCTATCCAGCGCGAACGGAGTTGCGGGCAAAAGCTTGTTATTTAATAAAACATATCCCAGTTCTTCAATTGACTTAGTTCTATAACTTTGAAAGCCAGAACAAACTCTCTAAAACATACAAAGCAAACAGTAAAAACTTATTCAAACTTAGTTTCAAATGGTACTCAGAATGGAAACAACTCATATTACTTTCGTTTGACCTATTACTTAGGCTATGCTCTGACGATAGAAGTTGCTATGTAATAATAAATCTCCTACTCATACGAATGTTTGCAAACCATTTTCTTGTTCCTACATGGATTCTTTTTTGCTTGTATACCAGAATACACACCCGCTTTCTCCACATTCTAACAGGCATTCTCTCTTTTGGTTCACACAAAATATTTTAATATGCTAAATGTAAGAGTTAGCTACTCAGAGGGAACTTTTCTATACTGACAATAACATTTCTGAGTTTAGAGCAGTACAGTTTTGAAAATTTTGAAATACAGCAGCCAGTTTGTCTCAATACTAATTATAATTTTTATTAACTACCTTAAAACGTGTTAAATTTCAGACACCAACTTAAGAACTTAACATCGCTTTAGTTTTATCTCATTCCGCTAAAAGTTGAGCAGTAAAATATATACTTATTCCCGGGTGCAGCTTGTATCTTAGACTCGTCGAGAATTTACAGGAGACACTCGTTACCCGAGCTCGGAAAATTGCTCCCATCTACAAAGCATCCCGGAAACTTGCCGCAATTTATGTTATATGAAATTAACGTTCAATCATACTTGTTAAACTGTTTACTGCATTTTCAATATATAGATAAAACTTGAATAACACATCCATGGAAATTTCAGTTGACTCTCGATCGATAAGTACACAAAGTATGATAGTGATAGAAATAAGCAACTACCTAAATAAATGTTGAAAACGTAAAGGAACGAATCTCTTTCAACAGGATAACATTTCGAATTAACAACTTGTAACAGGTCTGATTGCGACGATTCCCGCCATCAAGACGAGGGTACATTAAGAATTATTCTACAGGTAATCTTTGTCCAGGACGCGGTAATTTTTCGTAATGAACGCCCGGTTTAATATCAGTACCATTGCCTTTGATAAACGGGTGCTCCCGGCTCGGGTCGCAGCCGAATTAAAACCCTAAGATAATTTACTTGCCTAATTTATTCTGTAGGTTATTGCTTGTCAGCTCTCGCTGTATTTTCCTCTGATTGCGCATGATATTGTTTCATTACGCTCTCCCGGCTCTATGGGCTTAGAGGGTGACGTTTATTTCGTATTCGGACGGGCTCTTTATTTAATTTAATTAGACGACATCCATTTGATGTTTGTTTTATTGACTTGTTCACAGCACTGACTTTAAAGGCTTACTCAACTTATTTATAACTTAACTCTGGATACTACATTACTTTTAACAATATATGATTTAATAACATTTATTTTATAGATGCTAACAAAGCACCTTTTTTGATCTGAATTTAACTTTTATGATTCCTTATCTGTCCTAATCCTGAGCCAGAAAGGCTCACCAGATTTTCGTTCTTCATTTCTATCATCCATCTTCCATCTTCCATCATTCTTTGTTCTCTTCTTATTAATTTCTCGCAAACCAACCATCTCTTCCTAGATCTTCCTCTGCCAGTCTACTCTACCCTCATGATTAAAATTCTCCTTGTCACATACGATTCTTCCCTCCTCGTAATATTCTCATACCATGTTAACCTTTTAATTCCTGATTTCTCTGGCACTGATGTTATTTTCAGACTGCCTTTAATATACTCATTTCGTATCTTATCCACTCGTGTTACCCCACACATTCTTCTTAACATTCGCATTTATGCCACATGTACTCTTTTTCTCCGTCCCTTCAACAGATCCATACATCAGGACTACAAGGTATTACAATGGATTTAAAACCCTTAATGACTTGGTGTAATTTTACTTACCCTTATTTGGTATTATTTAGGTGACATGTAATATCTATTTAAGTTGTTTGTCCTAATTAAAAGAAGCGATGAAACGAGTGTACATTTTGTACCAACTCAACCACATATGTCACCAGTTAAGCTCGACATAATAAGTATTATCGGGATAAGTGACTGCTTAAACTATAACTTTATTCGTGGACACGGTTATTATACGCCGTTAGTGTTCTTATTTACTTTGAAAGTGGTACGGTAATTATTACTAGCGCTTCGAATAAATATTACTAACATAACACATGAAATATGTTTACTATCCCTGAAATATGTTCTGTTGGTTTGTATTTGTTTAATAGACATCGATTGCAAATTTGTTTGCGAAATATTATCGTTTGTTAATGTGTCGAAATTTTATGATATTTGTACATTCAATTGAATATTTCAAAGCAATCAATACGAGTAAATTCTGTAATAGTAGTTAGGAAGAGCAATTGATTTTCGGTCATATCTTTAATATTAAATATTACTGATATGTAAAATCAAATTTAGATAAAAACCATTAAAACTTTTGCTATAGTTTTAAAACCTCTATAAATATAATTAACCTCTGAAGAATCAACACTCTAAAAATAAAAAAGGAAGAACCGGTAAATAACTTCGCAACGTTACCTCCGCTACTCTAATGAGTTAGAGAGGCGTCCCGGACCGAAATTGAAAATGGGCCGAGTCTCAATAAACCATTTGTATTCAAACGCGGCCCGCCGACCGGCCGCATTTTAATTTACTTACTCGAATTAAAAGTGTGCGTGATTCGAATCCTATGCTTATTTTTTCATCTCAGACACTTTTTTACTGTTGATTGAAGGCAAACGTTAATATCGGCCGGCGTTCAAACTGTTAGCATTCAAGGCGGCTCCTTCCTGTATACATTCCGCTTGCAGGAAATATCTATCGCAAATTGAATAAGCGTCCGTGTAATAAAGCCCCGTTGTTTTTCATCGTTTGCTTTTTCAATTTAACCTTTTCGAAATAAAATATAAATTTTACCGTATAAACCGACATTCTTGAAGACAAATCTTTTAAAAATTCTTTAGATGTACACATTAGATATAATACTACAGACGGCCTTTTTACTAACAATTATTTAATTAAATTTGTTGCGACTTTATCTGCCTTATATTAAATACATAAGATCACACAATTAGACCAGAAATTAACATCTTCAAATGACGGTCGACATTTTTGGGCTGCTATCATGACGTGAATGAGGTTATAACTTTTTTTTATTTTTCTCCTGCTCATGCAGGGGAAAATTAAAAAAAAGTTATAACCTAGCCTATGGTATCATAGTGCGAAAGGGCGCGAAACAAAGTCATCGCCAATTAATATTCAGCAGTTGGCGGCCACGTCTAATGAAATTACCACAACAAAGCGCCGGCAACGCTGTGCGATCTTGTTGCGCTAATATAAACATCGAATCCAGCGATAAAAGCGAAGCGAGAAATTAAAATAAAAAGCACTTTCGAACGTCAGAGCACGAATTACAGCGGGTCATATAGTTTTAGAATTACTTATTGCGGATGAGTGGAACGTTTCAGAAATTTTCAAACATCGGGAGATTTCAAATGCGCAAAAATATATTGTTATCTCTTTTATTCTTTGGAGAAACTGTGATAATAGTAGTAGAACCCGCAGTTTGTTAACTGGTAAAGCTGTTACTTTGGAACGAATGGGCCGGCTCGCCGGTGCAATACCACGACCACATAATACAGGAGTGAAGCGGAAGCTATTCTGCGTTTCGCCTGGTGAGTGTACGGCCGTTGACTTTCTCTTCCCACCATTTTCTTGTAAGGAAATGATGGAAAGGAGAACTGGATTTGGTGCAGGAGAGGACGTATAAGAAGGGAAATATTCTCTTTCTATGCGTTTCCTCCTACGTCAAAAGAAGCCGTATAAAGACAACGCATCAACAAAGTAATTGTGGATGTCTATGGGCAGCGGTCGCTTCGCTATTTCGACTTATGCAGGTGGCCGTTAGCTCCTTTGCAACCTTATAATATAAAAATGAAATACCTACCTAAGAATGAAGTGTCCGTACAAAAACGTAGGTTTTACGTTTTTGTATGTACTTCAGCAGCAGTTTTTAGTTAGTATGAACTACTAAAAGTTACTATGTAACCATATTGACTATAAAACGTAGGGAGTCTCGGTTACAGAGTTATATTAAGAGAAAAAAAAAGTTAATTTAGATAGAAGTGAAATGATGAAGGATGATTTATGACGTCGGCTTCCTGCATCGCTCCCCGGGCGGCGTGTAATTAGATTCCCGCCGCCGCCTCCGAGCGGAGTAAACACCTTGAAGGCATCAGGTGGTGAGCGAGCTACCTAATGTACTCATCGGTTAAGTATACCTCCTATAAAACATTAAAGAGGGTACAGTTGTTTATCGCGCATCGTAAGAGCCTATAAACTCTGGGATATTTGGGTTGTGTTAGTTGAAAGATAGATTGATAACCATGTCTAACCTAACATTACACGATAATCTCTTCTTTTTACTGTATCCGTAAAAAAAAACCCAGAAAATTTCAGTAACAGTTCAATGTGTTTATTTAACTCTGTAGCTAATTGATTTTACGAAGAAATAAAAAGAAATCAAAAAATCTTACCAAATAAATCTGAAACTGTGTGTTTAAAATACATATGAAGTAGGTATATGAGGCAGGTAAAAATATTGCAAAATCCAAAAGCAAATACATTTAGCGTAAAATTATTTAGGATATTTTTTTTTTCGGAGATGTATTGCCAAACAGAAGCGTCGCGATTTTCCGCAGCCGCCCAACTTTGACACCTTATTGTCTCATGCAATATGCATGATAATATCCCCATCGCGCCGGAAAATTCTAAGGGGAGTTGCCTTCAGTAATTGGTGAAAATCAACCCACGTTCCCCCGTCCCTATCAACGTCGGATCTACCGAAAATATACATCAGCCAAAATGATAACATTTTGTCAAACAAAGTAAAATATTTTTTATCCATTCCCATTCAAGGTCTATTTTCTATCGTGCCCCTGTATTGACCGGTCGGATTACAAGTAACCTCGTATTCTTACTCGTTATTTTAGGTCAACGTATCCCAAAGCTATAATGTTAAAAAATTTCCTCAATTGGAATTGATCGTGTTTTATTATTTTCATATTATATGCCGAATGCTTAATCGACATTAACAGAATTATATATAGTTTAATGTTTTCTGACTAAATTTTAGTTTTTTTAATATTCAGATTTTACTAATGTCGTCTACTAAAAATACTACGTAAAACCTTCGAAAAAAGTTAAGCATGCATTCAAATCTTTTTGTATATTGAAGTCACAAAATAACTATGCGACCTATTGTGGAAATATAACATTTTACGAATGCAGAGAGTACGCTATGAATATATAACTTTTGAGGTAATATTGTTTATGATAAGCAGAAAATCTTGTCACGGGCACTCCATCCTCGGATACACTTATAGAGCCCGCATGGGGGATACAGCCAGCTTACACTACGCGTGACTCACGACCACTACGTGTGCTGAACCTTTACATACTACATATTAAACTGTATAAAGATTGTTCATCATTGTTCACTATACAGACGGAAGAAAGATATCCTGTACTAGTAGTCATTATTATCTTTTTAAATTTAATTAATTGCTTGAATCATTATAATTTAAAGCATTAAAATCATGAACAAGCTGCTGTCGCCTCCCACGTGTGCTTTCAGACTAAGTTAGAACACAGATGTAAACATCTATGAGAATTTAAATTAAATTGACAGTAACTCCAAACCAGTACGACTTAGGGTCCTTCAAGAAGCGAGCCTATCTCTTTCTCAAAGATCGGCAACGTATCTGGTTCCCCTGGTGTTGCACATAACCATGAGTGCCATTGATCACCTCGGTGTTATCTTATAAAAAATAATTGAGATCCATTGAGAGGTTGATCAATGCATACATCAAACCTTTCCCATTTATAGTATTTGTAGAAAGTAAGATTAAGTTCAATATACGAAAAAATTATCTCTTCTGTTTGTTTGGAAAAATATTATTATTCTGTTGTTACAGTTGTAAGAAAAGAATTACTTTGCACGCTAAACGTTATACCTGTGGGTCACAATGATGAACAGTCGTTTGTGTTGCGAAGGACGTCGTATACAACGTGTTCTGTGACTTTACTTTTTTATTGTACGTACGAGTAACATATATTTTTATATTTAGCTATTTTATCCAACATACTGGAATAAAGTGGTGATGTTTAAGTTTTTTTTCTTGAACAGTAAGCTATTTATTTACTAGGATATGAAATTGACTATTGCATTTTTATTTTAACGGCTAGCACTAAATTATCCATCGATAGTTCGCTTTGTTGTATTTTAATAATATGTTAATTTAAGTATTATTATTAAGCATTTTAAGAAATATTGTAGAAAGGTACATTCATTGTTTACAGTTTTACAAAGTTGTATCCATTATTTCAAATGTCAAAGACAGATGTTTTAACCAGTTTTATACATTTATATTTAGCTTTGCTCTCTTGATAAGAGCGTCAGTGGCTCAGGGGCTAAGCACTTGACTTGTAATCTGCAGGCCCTGTTTCGAATCCCGCCATGTATCAATGTGTTTTTTCGATTTTCGAATTTCATATTTACATTTACTCAACGTTCTTGCGGTGAAGGAAAACATCGTGATTCAACCTGCACATATCTACGAAGAAATTCAAAGATGTGTGTGAAGTCAACCATCCCGCATTTGGGCAGCGTGGTTGACTAAGGCCTGTAGGTGTAGACGTGTAGTGAGCTGATGGTGGTGGTCTTGATAAATTGTTTGATATTTGATATTTAGTTTGTAATTTACATTCTTGTTAAGATTTTTTTGCCAAAATTCGTGCTATGTTCCTAATTTTTTAATCGACAAGTATATAAAGTAACTTTTAATAACGTTGAAAACTATGGACAAAACACATTCAGACCAATTATAATTACTAGTAGAAATAAACACCATCACAATATTCAAGAGTCTAGGGTAAAGATCCTCATCTGAGCCCATAGACAATGTAATATTAGCTTAAAGTTTTTGCTAGTAGAAACTACAAAATGTGCCAAAACATGTAATAAAATTACTTGACAATACACGTATTGTGCATATGTCACGACATATCGAAAGATATTGGCAGTTCCATACAATTTTGAAATTCGTTATGGAATCGCTTCGGAGCGAATGTACTTTGTCTAGGAGTCTGTCTTTTAAGATACCTAAAGCCATCCCGTAGATACTTTCAAGAAGTTTATTATTTTTAAGAGTGAGGCTAAAGTATCTTTTATAACGAAAGTATCTCATCATTATTTCGTAATATGCATACATTGTTGGTCGGCTCTGAGTTTTACGTACTGCTATAAAATTATTTAATGCACCCATCTCACTGCACTATACTTTAACAATTTTTATATACACTGAAAGAAAATAATAATAAAGTATTTTATTATTTACTCTCATGAAGAAATTTGAGCTTTTTGAATTTATTATCACTATACTGGTTTATATAAATTTCTTATCATTTCTTTATTTCACATCTATATCTACATATAATAAAATTGGAGGGTCTATTTGTCATATTGAATAAACCGTTTATTACTACATCTATATGCATATATATACGGTACATACACCAAAATAACACTTTTACAATTTTTGTCTGTCTGTCTGTTTGTTCTGGATAATCTCTGAAATGGCTGGACCGATTTAGACGGGACTTTATTGGCAGGAAGCTGATGTAATGAGGACTACTAACTTAGGCTACGTTTATTTTAGAAAAAGGACGCGCGGACGGAGTCGCGGGCGACATCTAGTATTTTTTAAAAAAAATAAAGTTAACATAACAATCAATTAATCAGTTTGTGTTTGATAACTTAAATCCTGTTCTAAGTTGAAGATAATCCGTTTAATAATCTGTTTTTTTTATTATAATAAACATTGTTAAGCAAAGAATGCAAATACTCGTACATATTGTTCTTTGAATATTGTCTTCATTCAATTATTAATATTCCTATATCAAAGCGCATATGCTCAGGTCACATCGAGCCCTAAAGATCCGGAATTAAAGATAACATTCCAAAAAATAACCTTTAACAGCTGAAAGCCTTTATTAAATTTTAGTGAATTTTATTTGTTTAAAATATATTGTTAAAAAGGAATGTTGTCTCGTCGATTATAACAGGAAATTGACTGGAATGAAGCTCATAGCTTGTGTTTAATGGTCCCGGAGGAAGGCTCTATTAGTTTCATACGTCGCTTCAGATTTATGACCCAATTGCTTGTATGTGTGAAAAATGTATTCTCATTGTACCTGATGTGTTGTTGCATTTATGATGTTCGTTACGTATTGTTTTAAGTTAACGTGTCGCAGTAAAATATACTACGCTGAGAACAAAATAGCATCTGTACCATTTAGCAAATATAGTGTGAGTTTTAATACTCTATTGGTGTAGTTGAAATTATACTTTCACAATAAAAATATGTCAGAAAAACATTTATAGTATTAGTTCCTGAACGGGAATTAAAATAAGAAACACAAGTTTACGTGTCAAGCGCTGAGAGCCGACACAAGCACACAGTGCGGTGGTCGGTATGACGTCATTGTTTACCTTTTTTGAGTAGTAAAGTCTAAAATGAATAAACAACATAATACTAAGAGCAAATGACATTGTTCGTAAAACTCAGGCTTTGTGAAACATTCTATATCCCTATTAATCCTCTTAAAATGTTCTAGTAATATCTTCCTATTAAACAATTCTTATGATTTTAAAAAGGGTTAAGGATAAAAATAAATATGTACATCTATTTCTAGAACACATTGAAAAGTGATAATGCTAAGCTTTTAGCCGTTAAATTTCCCATTCGCTGCTATAAAGGCCATAATTATTTTTATTACCCGAAAAAAATAAAGCGAGCACACATTACAGTGCAGAGAGCGTACGCGATTCATATTAATGCGGGCTATTAACCACGGAACGCTCGATAAATTCCCAAGGGCGATAGAATAGCGATTTATTTACGTATGGAACGGTGTTCTGACGTAAAATATCGCCAACGCCTACTCCTCCGCGTATCTAGACTTTGTAAAATTGCTACCTTATCGTGCGATGATATACTGATCCTTGAATAAACCGCTGAGGAAGCGAGAAACATGCTGGAAATTATACGTAAAAACTTCTTGGCCTTATTATTTTTGTGTCATAGACAAGAAACTTGATTTAGTAGATGATTTGACAAACAGATTCCTCTAGTATTTTACTATGTTTTCGCTGCCTATTGTTTTTTTAAACCAAAACTAATTTTGAATATAATGTTCAACTACGCTCATCGTCTTGAAATTTGTCCTATATATCAATCTCTTTGAAATATTGAAAGATACTTATATTGTTAACCCTTTCTGATTTATTTATTATACACGTTCACGTACTCCTGCGAACGATTTCGTTCCGTCAACAAAGCAATTAAAGGTCACGACCTATCCGCTTTGATGTACAACACGTTCGATTCGTGCAGGCACATTTTTATTGTCTTTTCCGTTTCAAAGTTTCGAATGACTGTTTCCCACAATCCGCATTTGTTTCGCAAGATTTCCTTTGAGGCGAGTTCGCATTGTTTTGCGGTCGTTGAGGATCGTTTGTTTAATTTTCATGTTTTTGTCTGACAACTATTCATTAGTTACATTCATAAGGTATTTCACATTTATGACTCATCATGACTGACAGATTTGGGAAATCTATTATTTTTCCTTTTTCTGTGCACTTCTACTATAAATCATCGTTATTTTTGTGAGAAATTTTCATTTCAAAAAAGGCTTTCTTTAATATTTCAATAATATACTAAAGTTGCCACATATTTCTTGAATGAAGACATGATAACCTCAATTTCCTTTATTTATTTATTCCTGTCATGTAATTAAAAAACATAATTACAATACAAAGAAGTACACAAGTCCCAGACACAATTAAATTCATACAAAGGTTTAGTTGTAATAACTGTATTCACGTCTCCAGACACAAAAGAAGCCAATTGCTTTATTATCAACTCCGTAGCGTCAAGTTACTCATCCATATTCCCATTATCCGTTTTTATCGCGTCTTCGCTCACAATGGAACTCTCCATGTGAATAATGGTGTAAGTGTATACGCCTGACAGAACCGAGATATAAATCTTTCAATAATCGATGTCGGTCCGATGTTTATTTATTGCATCGATACCGTGAGCATATCGACATTTTTTTCTCGATATTAACAATAGCGATGATTTATAAGACCTTATTCTCACGAATCTCATTGTAGCGGGCACAAAGTGGAAGGTAATAAGAGCTTTGCAAATAGCAGAGTAAATCTTAACGGGTGCTTTGTCATTTTATATATAACTGCTGCTGTCGCCCGCGACTCCGTCCGCGCGTTCTTTTGCTAAAATAAAAGATTTTTTCTAAAGTAAACGTAGCCTAAGTTACTCCTTATTACATCAGCCACCTGCCAATAAAAGTCCCGTCAAAATGGGTTCAGCCATCTAGATCTAGAGATTAGCCGGAACAAACAGACCGACAGATAGACAGACAAACAAAAATTGTAAAAAAAAATATTTTGATGTGTGTACGGTATATATATTCATATACTCGTACATTTAGTAACAAACGGTTATTTCAATATAACAAACAGACACTCCAATTTTATTATATGTATAGACTAGCTGTTGCCTATGACTCCGTCCGTACGGAATTATATATATATATATTATATATTTATATATAATTACTAAATACTTTAGGGTAGGCTCCGAGCCCCTCAGTGGGGACGTATGTATAGTGAGCTGATGATGATGATGATGATGATGATGATATATATATATTAAAACTTAGTATCCTGTGTGTTATTCCAAACTATATCCTATATCTGTGCTAAGTTTCAGTAACATATGTTGAACCGTTACGGAATTATCGAGTTAATATGTAAATAAAAAACTACGTATCCCTGGGAACAGCAACTATTTCCGGGATCAAAAGTAGCCTATGTGTTCTTCCAAACTATCCTCTACATCTATTCTAAAATCGAGATCGGTTCAGCCGGATAGGCTATAAACTGTAACAAAGATCAATCCATCCGTCCATCTAAACTTTCACATTTACAATATTATTAAGATTAAGAATTAGGATTAGGATTGCTCGTTTTAATACTGATGAATATACCTTTTAATCTATTGAATTGCGATGTATTATATTTTCTGTTAGTAAACTACATAATTAAAAGTCATTCATATATATATCCTAGGATATATATCCCTATATATATATTCATATATATATATATATATATATATATATATATATATATATATATATATATATATATATATATATATATATTGGAGTTGTATATATAGTAGTAATTAGGACAAACAATAAAGATTAGAATGGTCCATCTAATGCGAAACATCACTCATTAGACAAAAAATATACAACTACCATACTCTACTAATATTTTAATAGCGAAAGTTATAAGAATGTATGGATGTATTTTACTCTTTCATGCGAAAAATACTGAATGGATTTCGATCAAACTTTTTGCTAATATAACTTATACATCAGAATAACACATAGAAGAAGGCTTTAATTTATAAAGATATTAGCTGTCGCCAGAGACTTAAAAAAAAACTTAGTATCCGATGTTATGTTATTCCAGACTATGTTCTATATATGTGGTAAATTTCAGTAAGATATGTTGAACCGTTGCGAAATTATCGAGTTCATGTGTAAATAACAAAAAAATACGTATCCCACGAGTGCTGTAACTATTTCGTGGATCAAATTAGCCTATGTGGTCTTCCAGACTGTCCTCTATTTCTATGCCAAATTACATCGAGATCCGTTCAGCAATTATGGCGATAAACTCCATCCATCTAAACTTTCACATTTATAATGTAAGTAACATTAAGATTCTGTGAATTATCTAAAATATAACAATAAAAGTAAAATGATTAGATGGATATTTGTTTTGAAGTTTCTCCAAAACGGTTCAATGGATTTTGATGTCACTTGGCACAGATATATAACACAGACTGGAAATACATATAGGCTACTTACTATTAATTTTAATTTCGCGCTGCCGGATTCGCTGGCAAAAGGTAGTTTTCTAAAAAGTAGAATTTATTTGTCATTTATTAGCGGTAAACGTGAAACAAAGTAACGCGATAAACGATATGATCCGACCAATGCACAATTAAAAACCCACTAGTTATAACCATACAATAAAGATTGTACCTAACATTTTAACTTTGTGTTAAATCGTGTCTTGTGTCGTCATGTTGTGTGTGTGAGTTTGCTCTATCGTAGAACAACACATTCGCGTACGCTCTATTTTAATGTAAAACAAAACATGTCATTTCAGTCTATGTATTATCCATTCGATTAATAATAAATTGTTCAACCAAACGCCGGACAGCTGGGAAATTGAAAAGTATTTATTAATTAATTCCAGTGAGAGAGTTACGCTTTATACAATTTACAGTTTGTTGACAGGATAATTATTTATTGTCGCTTTGAACTTCATTTTAACGAATTGGCTTTAATTTTGTATGAATACATTGATTGATTGATAAGAATTAATGTTCTGCGATGTTTACTTACAATTGTAACGTTTAGAATTACGAAGGTCTAACATCTAATTCTTTGTTGTGTTTATTACGAATTTAGATATTTTTATTAAAAAAATTAGAATCAGAATTAGTGATACTATTATTATAAATATTATAAATATTATAAATGCGAATGTTTCGATGGATGTATGTATTTTAGAAGGTATCTTCGGAACTGCTCTAGGAATTAGTATGAAATTTGACATAGATTTCGTACATAGTCTAAAATAATATAAGCTTTTTTTTTATTTAGCGCGAAAGAAGTCACAGTTAAAAAATAATTATGTATAAAGATTTTTAGTAAAGTATCTAAAATAATATACTAAAATACCAGAATATTATTGCACAATTGATAAACGATTGTAATCTTTATATTTGTAAATTTAATATTCGACGCAGGCGGATTCAAATAAAAAAACTTTTTTCGGATACGTTGTAATTTGAAGAATAGTTGTAATAAACGACTGATCTTGAAAGAGCGCATCACGTACGAACCATTCAAA
>JAAOEG020000004.1:2147767-2164656 GCA_011763625.2 Papilio bianor
TGTGGTCGTGGTATTACACCGGGCGAGCCGGCCCATTCGTGCGAAGATGTTAAAGCGGGCTCTACCACTGTTAAACTACACTACTAGCGAACCGCTCCAGCTTCGCACGGGTATAAATCTGATAAATCTCGTAGGGTTCAGTTCAGGTCAGCCTGCGTTTGTTGCAATGTAAGCGGAGAAAACATCAAAATTCGTCGCGTATTTTTAAAGATTTAAGCATACATAGGGATATAGGGACAGAGAAAGCTTTGTTTTATACTATGTAGTAATATATAATGGTAAATATAATGGTTTTTTACCATGAATTTCGAATGCTAATATACTTTTATCAAATAATAATCATTCTCAGAAACCCATAGTTTGCTTTGCATTTGGTTTAAAAGAATGTCAAATTACATTGCAACCTTAATAACTTAGAACCTTATCATAAAAGGTTCCCAATTTCCATACTCACCTCGTTAAAATTTCACTAACAGCTTGTAGTATAAATCAAGTTACCTATTGGATTATTTAAATCAAATTTGTATTAAGATGAATGTACGCCGCCACCGGGGGACGTTCGAATAGATTGCTAATAGACATCATAACATATTGTGTCTATAAACTATTCTACTATCGAGTAAGCCATAAATCCTAATAACTGAGTATTAAAGTCACGTGCGCGATGTAACAGAGCCGCAGGAATCCGCCACCTGCCGTCTCCTTTAATCTGAATATAAATTATCCATAATTAAAGAGGACTCGGACACGGCGAGAATAAATGTGACCACTTGAAACAGAGCGTCGAAATGTTACCCAAGGGATAAGATACAAGATTGTTGCAATTTAATTTTTATTAAGTAACCACTATTGTCAGTTTAGTTCAGTAAAGATGAACCATTCGGAAAAAGATACTTGAAAACACTTTATGAGTATCACCAATAGCATAAACATTAATAAAAAACAAATCCCACTTAAGCGGGCGTGTCAACTGGACTTGTTACCTAGTGGTAACAAGTTAAGAATTGTGCTTGTCTGGATTGTGGGATTAGTGAAGATTATACAAAGTACTATTCATTAATTTCATTTATAATTAAATTACAATAGCTGTCGCCCACTACTCCATCTGCGCGGATTAAAAAAAACTTGATATGCCATGTCTATGTGTTCTTTCAGACTATGTTCTACATTGAGTCCAAATAGTATTGAGATCCGTTTAGCTATTCAGAAGATATCTTCAAACAAACTTCCAGCCATCCAATATATTCATTTAAAGTTTCGCATTTATAATATTAGTAAGACGATATGACTCAGAAATGTACTGTTCGCTCATCACTTATGCCCTTTTCCATCGATTCTCACCGAGCTCTTATAACGTGACCTCAAACGGCGCCATATTTTTTACGGAAGCTTTTATGGGTAAAGTCACTAAATTTGACGTTATATGTATGTCGCATTTAGGGAACTAAGAGATTGTTAAATAGTATGAGTTGTATTGACGTACGGATTTGGTGAGTGTTTTTTTGACAATTGAAACAAATCTTGACACTTAAACTGACTATAATTACAACGTTGTTACGTTTCTATAGAATATTCCTTAAACGGTAGATAGATATTTGTTTGTTATTTAGATTTCTAACGATAAATTTACTCAAACTTTTTAAATGTTCCGCTATAAAATGTTTAGTTCAAACCTTGAATGGTTATGTATCTGTATCGATACTTGTGTATGCATGTGTGATGTGGTTGTTGGCGGCACAAAGAATATATCCTACATATATTCTTTGTGCCGCCAACAACCAACAACAAACTTATCGATCTCTCGCTGTGCAAACTTGTTGAAAACTTGCAACTCTTAACATATTTTCTGTCACTATGCTCTATGGGGGATCTTTTTGTATAAAATATGGTACGAAGTTCGGTTTTAAGCAAATGTTGCTCCCGCGACAGGCCACGTACGACAGTAATAAATTTATCTTGCCGATGCTTAGGGCGCATCTAAACTTTCTTAATGGATGTTTTGTAGGTAGTTCAATTCCGAAGTTTGTTTAAGGAATCTATGAAGTATATTAGGAACTTCGTTATTTATGTGATTTTTCAGACTTTTTATTTATTTAATTTGAACATAGCAACTAAATTAATGATTTTTATAGATTTTTTTATTAAATTGTTCTTCTATACAGTGAAAATACACTTTCCATATTTCTGAAAAGCCTCGATATTTCGAATACCTCTCCGCTTGCGTACAGAGGTATAGCTCCATCAGTTTGATGGATCTTTTTTCACACTTGCATCGTTTGTCCGAGGAATCCGTGTCTACAATGGGGAACAAAACGCATACCCTCCAGACAGCTTTCAGATTTGTGTATTGTACAATCTAGCTTTTGTGAAGAGGTTAGAAGGCAAGCTTCGCATTAAATGTTTTCATTTCAGTTGCTTTTAAATCTTTTCATGTTCCATTCCTCGCTTCTCTTTTATATCTTTTATACTAGTGATTGCATGTTCTACTTCTTGTATGGACGATATATCTATCGTTTTTACTTTATTTTTTTCAACAGGAAAAAAATGGTGTAATCTTTATTTTGTCGACTCAGTCACACAATCAATAGTCTTTTTCTTCTGTCGCCCACTGCTGGGCATAGGCAATCCGCTACTAGGATTAATCAATCAGGATCGCAATCAATAGTCAGTAAGAGAAAAGTGTAAAAAACATTCATTCATAGTTAAGTCGATCTTACCCATTGTGTAATTTGATATTCAATGTATTATTAAAAATATGGTTACAATTTTTTTTTATAATAATCATTTTATAATAACAATAATAATGTAGTTATCTCAATTCAAGCTGTAACACTGACAGCCGGCAGTCGACAGCAAACGATAGAGAGCGGCTTGACATACGATGTAACTTAGTGCCAGCTGTTTACACGGCCCGCTTTGTGCCAATACTAATTAATGCACAAAGGGGTTTCGTGTGTATAATCCGATATTAAGCTGTTTACACATTACCGCAAACATTGATATGTTTGAGTTGAATTCCATTATTAAATTAACACACGGGTTCTACGAGACCGCTACATCTTGTAGCTTGTTGCTACGAGTATCTTAACACGAACAATGCTACTATTATTTTTATGTGTAAGTGTGAACTCGCAAAGCTAGTTGGTGTTACTAAACATGTTAACCAAGCATTCTTGGTTCAAAATTAACATCATGAAAATAAAAATGATCGGTCGTCAGGTCAAAAATACTATAGATAAACTAGTCTTAAGTTTTTCTATTATAAAATGCAAGTTAAACGAAATCTTGAACAAGTTATAATATGTATTTATTTAATTTATTGACAACAACATTATTTAAATAACACAATTATTAATATACTAGCGGCTTGCTCCGGCTTCGCACGGGTATAAATCTGATAAATCTCGTAGGGTTCAGCCTGCGTTTGTTGCAACGTAAGCAGAAAAAAATTAATTATTTACGACATCACATTAGAAACCTCAAAAATAACAGTATTTAATGGATTGTTATTGGAAGATTTCTCCACTATTTAATGGATGTCATTGTATAACATATAAACCTGCCTCTTCAATCACTCTATCTGTTAAAAAAAACGCATCAAAACCCGTTGCGTAGTTTCAAAGATTTAAGCAGTCAAGGGGACATAGGGACACAAAAAGCGACTTTGTTTTATACTATGTAGTGATTATAAATCTTCTAAACATCAACATATACAAGACAATTATTTAATGGAATATCACGTGTGGAAACCCACAGATAAATGGCTCATTAAAGTAAATCCAAAGGGACGAGAATTATTAAAAATGTATTCCTCATAAAATATCGGTGAGGAACAAACCTGGACGGATATTTAAAACGCGGCATTACTTTCAATTTAGCGGAGCGCGCAACGCGACGTGATATCTCTGTTTATTTCTAGACACGGACAGACGTTATGATTAACGAGGCTGTTGCTATCACGATCCGCGGCAAACCATATAAAGTATTATACTTTACGGTTGTCATGTGCTTTCGTAAATTGAATATTAGATGCCTTTGTATAACATGTTTTGCACGAGGGACTGCCCTCGTGTACGCAGTAGCGTAGGGATAATAGGGATATCTGAATTGTCGAAATGCAATATAAAATTTACATAAATAAACGATAGACACATAAGTGACAAAACAAAAGTTATTGTCAGTTCTACATGTTTTTGTCTCTTCGATTAGCGAGCGATTTTCCTTATTATAATAATTGTTAATGTGTCTATGATCTGAGTTCGTAGACAATATAGATATCGATATTAGAATCAACAAATTGTGTCATTGTAGACTATTATATACGTTACTTATCGAAAGATTTAGTCACTGCCATATATTTTTGAAATTCGTCATGGAATCGCGAAGTATTTTGACTAGGCGGCTGTTCTATCTTGGCGTACGTTCAAACAATAGCACTGAACTATTCTATTGATCTGTATCACTGTTCTCACCACTTGGATAATACTAAGGATAACGCAAAAAAGTTAAAAACAATGCGAATATAATAATGAAACTAAGACGGTTGGAGTATTAGATCTTTTACAAAATATTCCCTCAGCATCATATTCTCTGTACGTCTTTGAGTCCATTTACGATAGTATAAGGTTGTATGTACATATTACATTTCTTTGCTCTTATAATTAATTCACAAAGGGATACCTAGCATATGCAGCTACAAATTAAAGCTTTGTTCTTATTATGGTTTTAAAACTAGCTGGCTTCATCCCCGCGTAATTAAAATAAAATATAATATCCTATGTGTTATTCCAGTCTATGTTCTATAAAAGAACAAAATCTCAAAAAATATGTTGAAGCGTTGCGGGCTTATGGAGTAAATATGTATAGAAAATAAATTATATTTCCCTCGGAAGCATAACATTTTACGTCAAGGATAGTATCCCACATGTTATTTCAGACTATGTTCTATATCTGTGCTAAATTTCAGTAAGATATGTTGAACCGTTGCGGAGTTATTCAGTGAATTGAAAAAACTAAGTAGCCCTCGGGAACCGGAATTTTTTCAGGGATGAACCGTATCGTATGTGTTATTTCAGACTCTGTTTTATGTCTTTGCCAAATTTCTATAAGTTATGTTGAACCGCTGCAGAATTGTCGAGTAAACTTGAAAGAACATAATTAAAATATATCACCAGAAACCGTAACTATTTTCGGTGTCAAAAGTAGTCTATGTGTTCTTCCAGTCCACTAAATCTATGCCAAATTTCGTCGGGATCAGTTCAGCAGTTACGGCAACTTACTGTAACAAACATCCATCCATCCATCCAAACTTTCGCATTTACAATATTACTAAGATAAGAAGGGTTATTTCTATTAAACCAAAAAAAATGTAACAAATTGATTTCCTCTTTTTAACATTTTCATTTGAAAACAAAACATTAATAGTCATGACAGGGCTTATCAGTAATTGAAAAAAAAAATCATTGTTATAAAAAAGATTAAAAGGAAAAGGATTTCTTTAACCCCGAGTGATATTTAAAGTAGGAAAGTGGGAGAGACGCCGAAGAACCGATCCAATCCAATATTCATTAAAGATTAAAAATACAAGACGGAAATTGCTAAAAGGGTTACTACGCTTTCAATGTCATTTAAGGTTAAATAGTGCGATGGTAAGTGTCCCTCTCAGTGTTATGGCAGGGTAAAGACGGTTCGTAATCTTTTGTTTCTTTTTCAATTTAAAATATATTTGCTTATTTGTTACCATTGTAAACATACGTTTGTATACTTTGATATTATGATGTTATTCTGTCTAAATAATTTAAATGTATATTTTATTCTACAAAATATTGAAATGTTTATGTTAAGTAACAGTTTTTATTTTAAATATTAAATTTCTCTGACACATAAAAAGTTACAATCACATACTGAAATTTCAACAACGCATCTGCAGTTTTTCTGGTATTGCGGATGTACATGGACGTCGATGACCTCGGTGATCACGCTGCCCGTTCGTCCTCTTATTTAGAAAGTTAGAGCATACTTACAAATGGTTTATGTGCTTTGGATAATGACACGCGTTTATTCAATCAACTGAATTAATACATTTCTGTATCGAGGTCTTATTGCGACGTATACTGAATCTTGTTAATATTTTAAACTTCTAAATAGTAAATGTTTTTGTTTTATCAGCTTGCATTCGTTGGAAGAAGTGTAATTGCGCTTCATATCAGCGAGTTAACGCCTGCCCCGACTTGTTCCTTTATGGTTATGTGTACATTGTATTGCTACCCTTCACCCAAGGTACCACATGATAACACACTTTATAATTCTACTTTGCTTACTTCTGGCTGTGACCCGCAACTCAGGCCGTGCGGAGTTTAAAAAAAACCTTTGTTAGTAGCCTATGTGTTCTTCCACATTATGTTCTATACCTGTGCTAAATTTCATTGAGATCCGTAGAGGCGTTCTGGATGTACTTTCAAACATTCATACATCCATACATCTATTTAAACTTTCGCGTTTGTTATATTATTAAGATTAGTAAGATATAACTTTATTTCTCCACTTTTATATTTATTAATAAGAATTAAAAACATAGTAAGTTTACACGAATTCAACGGACTAACTCCATAATTCATCGACAAAATTTCATTTTTTATTGTAAATGAAATAACAAGTTTTTTAGACGATAGTCACGCACTTCTTGGAACTCATTGAAAAGTAATTCACATCTGGTTTTTTTTTTATGTTTCATAACTCGACAAAAAACCGCAAAGTGCGTGGAAGTAAAATTAAGTAACTTGAACTAAAAAACCGAATTCAAACCAAGTCACGTACTTTCTACGTTATTCGCCACTTTTAATGTTATCTAATTTTATTTATTTACGGTTCACGCGTGAGCAACGCAATCCACGAGTTGACTGTAAGATATTTTCATTCGAACTTTGTATACAGACGTATTTTATCATTGATTTGTTTTTGGTTTCATGTTTTAATGTGTTCATATCCGTCGCACTCAATCATTATCTTTTACTTAATCACTTAGCGATAAATTTAGCACTCTAAGTACGGATGTATTTGTATATAAAATGAAGTAAGTAATGATATGGAAATAATGCGTACCCTTTACTGATAATTACCGTACTGATAATTTCTTTTAACGCTGTGTTTTCTATTAAATATAATGTCAGTCAATATGTCTCCGGGCAAATAAAATGAAATCTTTACAAACACAATACAATCTCACCTCCAACCATCAGTTTCCTTTTCCTTGAAAAATGTTAAGAAGAAAATTAAATACGTCTGGGAAACAATGTGACATACACCTCACATCTGTTTTATTCATTTAACGAAAACAAATTTGCTTGATGAAATGAAAACATTGCCATGTTTACCTCGCAATATAAGATACGTTTGGAATTTTTCATATGAGTCCCCGGAAAATGTAAGGTAGATGGGTAAGCTTGTTTGTTGACACGAGGTAGCTTTCAAGCCGGAGCCCGTACCATATCCCATCTAACTTCAGGTCTGCTCTTATCTTGTAATCAAATGTAAACATCTTCGTTTGACGTAGACCTGTCTTTATTCATTTCAATTTATTTTTGTTCGCATCCTTTTAGTTTTCGTTTAGTTTAGTTACATTTTTTTTGTTTTACCTTTTGCTGTTTTGCAACAATTAATCAATAAACAAACTATTATTGCAAAAGATGATTGTTAAAATTCAACCAAGACTTTAGTTCTGTGAAGAAAAACTGTCAATACTTTCCTTTTTGGACCAATTTTTTTATTAATGACAGAGATCTTATCTTATTAAATAAATGAATCAAGATAAAAATTCTGTCAATATAAGGTAAAGTGGACCTTCATTAATTGGAAAAAACAAGCTTATTGGAAGGGTGCTAAAGCGTGCTCGAGCCGGCTTTTGAGCCTTTGCGGTGGCAAGAGTACTTGATTCTGTTTTGAGATGAAGCCAGATACTAGATTGAGTTGTGACACAATACATAATAAGTGTTTTTATTAAGTAACTAGCTGTCGCCCGCGACTCCGTCCGCGCGTTCTTTTTCCTAATTTTTTTTTTCCAAAATATAAACATAGTCTACGTTATTTATTTTATCTTATCTTATTACATCAGCTGCCTGCCAATAAAAGTCCCGTCAAAATCGGTCCAGCCATTTCAGGGATTAGCCGGAACAGACAGACAGACAGAAGACACTTCAATCTTATTATATGTATTGATTTTCCACAATTATTACTAGTACATAACACTTTAAACCGTATTTAAGGTTAAGGTTTTACGACCCAAGATAATATTAACAGGATTTTTTTAAGAAGAAAAGTGATAGATGTAAGGAGAAATTACTGTGAGCTTTAAATAAATCATTCAAAGAATAAAATTATAATAGGAATCCAAGAATTTTGTGACGTTTTATTAATGTAATTTTAAAAGTTTAGGTAGCTCTTAGCATTCTACTGAATTAAGTATCCTGCCTTGCATAGTATGTACTTGAGTTTTTCTTTAGCCAGAAGTGGCCACGGAAGTTTCAACAACCAGTTCATTACGGATCCAATTCACTTTTAGTTCCGACTTGAATACACCTTAAAATGGACTGAACAACTTTTTCTATAGCCTCTAAATGATTACGTGATATTTGTTCGAGTTTTTAAAATATTATTACTCAATTTGAAATGGTGCTATCATGTGTTTTAATATTTATCGTTAGTTTTAATTCCTGTGCAACCGTATAAAATATTACATAGTATTATTTTAATGTATATGTACCAATTATTCTGGCATTGCAAACTTACAAAGAGAAAAGTAGAAAATCAAGTTTATATTGTATAGTCAATCGTAAATTACAGATGTAAATAAACATAATGACAAATGTATTGTAGCGAATGTTTGACCGATTGGTATATATTTTACTTTAATCTCCAACCATGAAATACAGTGGGTCCTGAATCCTTTTGAAAATCGCCCAAATAACTTGTGTGTCGGTCCGTCGATTCTCTTTGCGGTCAGCTGGACCTCTTCTCTTTTAAACCGGAACCTGACCTTTTGACTCTTTGGTTTTATGACGACTTATTACAACAACTATTTATGAAAGAGTAAATGATTAGTTACCGTAGTGGAATATGCTAGTGTACTTTCCAAGTAGCAAGTTGTCTATTACAGTTTTGGTTCGAGTTTTCCCGTCTGTTTATATATGTAAAGTTGTGCAAAACTTTATGCTAACGTTATATTAATAGTATACATCACTTTGTACGATTTGATTTTGCTATTATGGGTAAAATATGCGAATCGTCTTAATGAAATTCAATTCATTGACATTCACAATAGCTAACGAAAGGTCTCTCCGTAAATAATATTCATGAATACTTAATTTAATTTAGCGCAAGTAACCTTTTGTTTATGCTTTTGGTGATTTATTAAAATTAAAAAGCTAAAAGAGTTACGTCCAAAAAGGTTTAATAAATAACGTCAAGTTAAATAAATACAATACATTATTACAGAAATGTAAATAACTTTATAGAGAAAGCAATAGGACGAGAATGGGTTACTGCCTCAAAATTGGTATTTTGTCCCTAACGGGCCGCATAAATATTGTCAAACTATATTAAACTATGACTATACTATACTAATATAACTATTGGGCACTATGATCAAGACGACATTTGGAAGATTTGTCAATTTAAAAAAGATTCAAATGGTTTACAATATAGCTATCTGGATTTAAATTTTATTTAGTTCAAGTTTACTGCTTAGACTTTTGCTGGAACAGTATTATAACAAAATGAAATGGTTACCTAACATATATTTATCTGGTGTCGGCATCGATTAGTTTCGAGCCCATCGGGGGCTCTTCTTCAGGGTGACCATCGACTGCTCTTTTTTCTCACCATGTGAGAGATGGGCCATAACCGCGATATAATATCAGACCCACTCACCTTGAAGAGCCTCCGATGGGCTCGATACTAGTCCATGACGACATCGGAATAACTAAATGTGAATTACCCATTTTATTATGTATAATTATTTGGAATTTACTGCGTAAAAATATAAATACATAATATATTCTGGTAACAATGTACGAGTAGCAGCCAGTCCGGTGCATTGTCAATGCCTCTCGTGGGTAATGAATACAAGTGTCTCTTTGGAATGTTGCAATACAAAACCTTGTTACCTTGCTACTTTGAATTTTCCTTAGGAAATACTTTGAGAAGCGTATCTTTTTTCCACGCTCAGAAAATGTTTTTTAAACGAGCTTTTTCACGTTGTATAATATATTTTTATTTGAAACTATAAAACTTAATAAGTTGATTATATGAGATCTTCTAGATTTAGATCTTTGGTTTTTTAATTGCATTTCTTTATTACTATCGTCAACTATATTTTTTAACATAAGAAAACGAAAACATTAGAGTTACGTAATATGGAGCCATGCCATTTGAGTATTTTTAGGCTCTCACTCTATAAAGTAGTCTTCATTTTAAAATAATTTTCTTCCTTTGAATTTAAAATAATATGTACGTTACATAAATATACAGCGTTAATGTTTTCGTTATTAAGTGAGCGAATTAAATAATATTTAATAAAAGTGCAATAAAAATTCACCGCAACCTCACAATACATTCTAAAATCGTGCTGCAAGCTTGACAAAGGCCAAAGTGCGCGCCAGCATCTTATTCCGCGATTAAAACGCTCGCTAGAGGGCGCCACTCATACGTTAATATTAAGTTAATTATGCATTTCGTGTGCGTCAAATAAGCTCGGTTTCGTTGCCGGAATCCCGGAGATTGCGTCCCGTATTACTCCGGGAATGGTCGTGCCGCAATGAATTCGCTTTGTTTAACGCCGACGTATTAACATTCTTAATAATTAAGATTTTAATACTCTCTGTACACTTTCAAGGCGTCAACTTTACAAAATTATATTATAATCTAGATTCATTTTTGCTTACCAGTAATGGCAAAAATATTGCCTATCCATTTGATCCATTTTTATACCAAATAAAATGGAAACAGTTTTGGGATCTTTTATAGGGTTCGAACGGCGATGATTAACAAGGCAATCTTAATCTTAATAATGTTATACATGCCAAAGTTCAGATGGATGGATGGATGTTAGAGTTTGTCGCCTAAACGGCTGAACGGATTCGATGAAATTCGGCATAGATGTAGATGATAGTCTGGTAGAACGCATAGGCTACTTTTGATTCCGGAAATTGTTATGGTTCCCGAGGGCTATGCAGTTTTCTGTTAATTACTCGATAATTCCGCAACGGTTAAACACATCTTACTAAAATTTAGCACAGATATAGAACATAGTCTGTAATAACACATAGGATACTAAGTTTTAATTTAATTCCGTTCACCCCTAACTTGGGGCTCCGAGCCCCTCGGTGGAGACGTAAACGTGAGCTGATGGATGGATGGATGGATACTGTAAAAATTGAAAACAGTAGTTGACCATGTTGGCCAAATTTTATTAACTCACAGAATCTTGTAACGTGTTGTATTAATATTGAATTCATTTTAAATTTACAATTAAATAGCGAAATCGTGTCGCAATCTAAATAAATAGTGAAATCAGGACAGGCGCTTATGCCGGCTTGAATCGTTTTCCCGCTGCACAAAGTACTAAAACAAATTTACAGCCGCCTGTACTTTAGTAAATTGGTGCTTGTAATTTAGTAATTTATACGCCGCAGCCGAATACTGAATGCGCCACGATATTCTGTACTGAAGTACACTCTTATATACCGGTAGGGAAAAAAGTTAGTCCTACGCTTTTAGAACTCAAAGAACTATAGAGTACTAGAACTATACTACCCTAGCTTTTGCCTTGTCTTTTGCTTTAAAAAAGATAAAAGAAATAGCGAAGATATAAAAGAGATAGCGTATAGCAGCCGGTGGCAGTGTAGCTTCCCAACCGTAAGAATTTTTCGAATCGGTTGGGTTTTAGACACTATTCAATATAAACAAATAAACAATCAAATCTTTTGTCGTTATAATATTTGTATGGGTTATGTGATACAAAAAAGCGTATGTAATAATATGATGAATCATTCAAAGTAAAACTTATTAAAGTAAATAAGTGTTTACACAGATTTGTACATTTGTATCTCTAACCGTGGGTTTTTATTTACAAAAACCCTTTAATCACATTAAAAATAATATAAAATATATATCAGTTTGTATCAACCAATGCTTACAAAGAAATTTGCTTGAAGTTTTTTTTTTAAAAGAATCTTTCCTAAACTTGCGCTAAATAAGGGCCTTGGTTATTATTTGTTCATTTAAAAAGTTATTTAGTAAAACATTATCCTTCTGAGTCAGTCAGGAAAAAAATGGTAATTATACTAACAAGTACTAAATGAAATTACATATAACACACTTTACATGTACAATGAGGTCCTCGTAAAACACCCGCAACCATTTCTCAGTGCACACTCACTTGACTCACGAAGCACGTGTTACCGCGACGCCATACACTAAGTTGACGAGAGTCACGAATTGCTCTTCACGTGCCAACGTTATTGTTGACATTTAGAATGTCCTTAGCGAAGTATTATGTCCATCTCAGGTCTAGTATATTTCTTACTTATATAATGCTAAAGTTTTGAATTTAATCTTGACTAACGAGGTCATTCGTCTAGGGAGTCTCATCTACTCTAATGTTGTATAGAAAAAAATGTCTTTCGTATGTTTGTATTGATTAAGCTCAAGAACTACTGGACCGATTTTAAAGATTCTTTCATCATTAGAATCCTAGTGATAAAGGCTTTGTTTATCACTATCTTTTGCCTGCGACTCCGTCCGCGTGGATTTAAAAAAACTTAATAAGTAGCATATGAGTTCTATGTTTAATATACCTATATCATTTAGACCGTTCTGGAGATACACAAACAAACATCCATCCATCTAAATATAAAATAAAGTATATAGTAAAACTCTTATAAATTGTTTGAAAAATTGTACTAGCAATCTAAGCCAAAAACAACCGCTAGTAATTTATAATAATCTGTTTAATAACTGTCCTGTTGTGTTTTTTGGTAAACCAATGTTTGTTTGTATTTTCTTACGTAAAATCCACAAATATATAACAGACCAAATTTTAAATTTAACAAATATAATAAACGTCTTTAACATCCAACAAGATAATAACATTGTTAAGTCGTGGCTTAAGAGCTCGTCGACGAAACGCCACTGATCCTTCACAATTCTCGTAATGTACGTCTTGTTCTGCGATTAACTGCCTCCCATCTCGGCGCGTCTTAACTTGATGTAAGTTAATTATGCATTTCACATGTGTAAAGTGAGCTTGAATACACAAGCACTGGAGTTTGCTAGTGACAACAATCTTATAAATCGTTGTGCTGTTTACAATGATCCTGAAGAAATCGAAACGTTACGATAAAATTATTGTAATATCTTCAACATACCACAATTTTCCAAACAAATCTCTTTTCTTTTATGTTTTTCTTCTCAAGTTTTTTTTTTCTTGTACATTTGATAAGCCAGCGCTTGACCACAATCCCACCTGGTGTTAGTGGAGATTTGGCCGAAAGATGGTACGCGCTAGCCTAGTTAGTGCCTATTCACTCTACTTAGTTTAAGTTATTAAACAGTTCACGTTTATTGCTTACTAATATTATAAATGCGAAAGTTTAGATGGATAGATGGATGTTTGTTATAGTTTATCGCCTAAAATGCTAAAGTGATCTAGATGTAATTTGGCATAGATGTAGAGGATAGTCTGGAAGAAGACATAGGCTACTTTTGATTCCAGAAATAGTTACGGTTCCCGTGGGATACATTAGATTTGTTTTTTAATGATTACTCCATAATTCTGCATCTGTTCATCATATCTTATTGAATTTGGCACATGTGTAAAACGAAGTCTGAATTAACGTTATAGAAAATAGTCTGGAATAAGAAATAAGCTATTTAATGAGTTTTTTCTAAACCGCGCGTACGGAGTCGCGGGCCACAGCTAGTATAATATAAATGTGAAAGTTTAGATGGGTGGTTGTTTGTTTGGAGGTATATCCAGAATGCCTCAACGATTCCAAATGAAATATCTCACAGATGTGAGAAATAGTTTGGAACAACACATAGGTTTACCGATTAATTTTTGTTTAATTCCGCCCAAACGAAGTTACAAGCGACAGTTGTAATCTATATAGATATGAAGATCTTATGTATTTTGATACTAACAATATATGTTTATATTTTTTAGAAACTTTATGTTACGGAAATACGAAATATAATACGATATTATAACGAGGGAACAAACAACACCCATATGTAACACAAATCTACGTCTTCAAGCAGCAAATGAGAAATGTCTCAAATAAAACACCCTCCACAAAATGTTGACTGCGCCCTCACTTGACTCGCGGATCTCATATAACGATATCTTATTCCAATTTGAGGGTATGCAAATAATAATAAAAAAATTACTGCTTGAATTTGTTGTTTCGTTTTTTCGGACATAGGATCGCTTTTCCAAAGTCATTCTTAATGTTATTATAAAATTACGCATTATCTAATCCTACTAATATTATAATGGCGAATGTTTGTGAGAATGTATGGATGTAAGTTATTTACTCTTTCATACAAAAACTACTCCATGGATTTCGATGAAACCTTACAATAATATAGCTTATACATTTAAATAACACGTAGGATATCATTTTAAATATATATATATATATATATATATATATATATATACGCCTGATAGTATTTTCTTATACTAAGTTTTGCCCGCGACTCCGTCCGCGCGGAATTTAAAGGAAACTTAGTAAGTAGTCTATGTGTTAAGCAGACTGTGTTAAGTAATAAAATATAACGACATAAGTGTAAAGTTTAGACGGATGTTTGATGGTAAGTGGATTTTGGACATATAGGTATAGAACACAGTCTGGAAAAACACATAGACTACTTACTAAGTTTTCTTTAAATTCCGCGCGGACGGAGTCGCGGGCAAAACTTAGTATAAGAAAATACTATCAGGCGTATTTTTTATTCGGAAAGTTAAGGAAGTATAGATTATTGTATTTGTGGGAGCTAAAAGTGAGCAGTGAGCGGAGTATTGATGTCGTTACATACAATTGAGTTACCCATCGTACTCCACTCCGCTTTTCTTACGAAAAGTAAGGAAAGCCCGCAAATTTCATTTCACAAATCTTCTGTGATTTCAAGGAGTATTGTAACTTTTCTTTCCTTGTTAATGTTCAATTTAGTACAAACGAGAGTTGTATAAAATAAAATAAAATTTTATTTGTATAAATTTAATGTTTTATTATATTTTTAAGTTTCACTTGGGGTTTCAAGATTCTCATTTATAAAAGAAAATCATAACTTAATTTTAATTTAGTTAAATCATCTCCTTTGCTCAAAGTCAATACTTGGAATTGGAACAAGATTAATCTTCATTCAAATTTGTTCTTATACTAATATATATAACAGGAGATATTGAAATACAGAAATTATAAATATTTTACTAAGTTAAACGTTATCCTTTATCTTATAATTTCAATATTTTATGTTCACGTAAATCCGTACCGTTGGGGACCAAGTAAAGACACTGTCGCGTCCTCGGCTAAATGTGGAGGTAGCAACTGGTTAGGTTTTAGGACGACCATTACAAACATTTGTCATGACTAAGCACAGTTTTAATGGGGAACTCGCGATAAACATTACTTTCCTTTGTTTAACCTAAAAGCTTTCTAAGTTTTTAGGTATTTACCTTGCAGTTACCAAATTTTCTTACCTAACTAACTTTACTCGCATTGAGAACACTTACTGAATTTTATGAGGAAATAAAAAATGGCAAGTTGTAATTAATAAAAATTGTATTAGTTATTATACTTACATAAAAATACATAGACACACAAACAAACATACATTTATGTATGGATACATCTTTGCTTTTTAATTATACCGAGTTCCTAAGTAAGGTTAGCATGCAATTAGGCTTTTTCACTGTCTTTTATAATGTTACTATTTCGTTATTGAAACTTTGGTACTATGAAGGAAGAGTCCTAACTCATGTAAGACAGGTTTTGAGCCTTGTTTAGGAACCAAGGCGCACCACTACTTTGTAATTTGAACATATCTTTGCTGCCTACATAAATGATTTTGTTATTTATTGTTAAAAAACCGTAATAGTAACATATAAATATATGAAGTAGTAACTACCAGTATTTAAGCGAATTTAAAGATAAACAAATTTATATAGAACTAGCTGTCGCCCGTGACTCCATCCGCGCGTTCTTTTTCTAAAATAAAATATTTTTGTAAAATAAACGTAGCCTAAGTTACTCCTTATTACTCGTACATCAGCTACCTACCAATAAAAGTCCCGTCAAAATTGGTCCAGCCATTTCAGAGGTTAGCCGGAACAAACAGACAGAAAGGCGGACAGACAAAAATTAAAAAAAATATATATTTTGGTGTATGTACCGTATATATATTCATATACATATAGTAAAAGACGGTTATTGCAATATTACAAACAGACACTCCAATTTTATTATATGTATAGACTAGCTGTCGCCCGCGAGTCCGTCCGCGCGTTCTTTTTCTAAAATAAATGTAGCTACTCCTTATCCTTACTCCTTATAACATCAGCTACCTGCCAATAAAACTCCCGACAAAATTGGTCCAGCCATTTCAGAGTTTAGCCGGAACAAACAGAAAGATATACAGACAGAATTAACAGAAAACTAAAACTGCTTTTATTATCCATTCAAAAACTTTAATCTTATTTAATTGCAGCGAACATTTGTATTTGTATTACATGCCTAAATTCTTATCTATTTTCAAAAAAAAAAAAAAAATCTTCATATTTATATTTCCTTTAACTAGTTATCATATTTTGCGCACATCTTATCTAGGTATTC
>JAAOEG020000004.1:2226985-2244357 GCA_011763625.2 Papilio bianor
AGATGTTATTACTAAGGAATAACATACAAGATGTTATTCCTTAGCATGTATGTAATTTAAAGTGTGTAATGTGAAAAAAATGTAATGTTCCTCAGACAGAGAATAATCTCACAAAACTGGGAATCCCCGAAGCTTCTTGTTTTTAAGTACAGACAATAGATATATTGTCTCTACATAACCGATAGGTTGTCATTATGTAAAAGATTCTGATGACATAATCAGCATTCTAACCCCCCCCCCCCAGTTCATCAAAAATGAGGAAATCAAAACCCCGCAGCATATAAAAAAAAATATAGATAAACATACCTTATATCTTGAGTTTCAGGTACATATTTACTAACTAAATTTACAACTTTCTTTTTTATCCTTGTCTGCGGAATGCCTATTACAGGTTCTACCTTTTTAATCTTTTTCAACCAAGGCGTTGGGTTTTCTAAATACTGTCTATATCCTTCATTCCATATACTTGGATGGTTTGAAGGTTTTTCATTCCAAGCCGATGTTTTCATATTGCATTTCTAAAATATATAAATAATAAATATATATTACATCATAAAAAATATCTAGAAACAAACTTTACTTAGTAATAAAAAAACAAACCCCATTCTGTCGGTTATCAGGGTCCCAATCGTCCATCTTCTTCAAGCTGAAGGGGTCCAGGTTACCGAGAGCCAGCTGGTAAGCTATTTTAGGGTCCAACAAATCCCCCGCATTCACACATAAAGCCTTCTCCAAGTCTAAAAAAAGTATATCATATATATATCTTTTATTTATATGGAGTGACTTTAGATTACTATCAATTATATGTTATAAGATGAAAAACGAAGAAGCTGCCGCCTGAAATCGCCAAAATAGCGAAGCGACCACTGGCCATAGACATCCTGCAATTGCAGATGCTTATGTTTAATGGATAGTGGAGAAGATGGACAGAAAGGGAATGTTCCTCCTTTTGAAGCTTCCACTTCCCTTTCTCATCCTGTCTTTCTAAGAAAGGGGTGGGAAAGGGAAGAGGACTAATATTAGGCCTCTAGAATGCACACTCATCAGACGAAACACGGAATGAATTCCACTTCCCGTTACTTCTGTGGTCGTGGTATTGCGGTGGCTGGCGTCTAACACTGTTAATAAATTTAATATCTATAAAGGAATCTTTAAATAAAATAAAATAGGACTAGGCTATAAAAGTAATTTAAAGCTAGAAATAAATTAAATATATACCTTCGTCATCTATGTTAGTTAACCGAACCATTTGCCTTTCTAAAGGGTTGTAAACATATTGATGTTTGAATGTGGCCTCGGCTTTAAGGAAACTCTCTCTATACTCATCCGTTACAACTAGATTTAACCGATTAAAGAAACTTGGTAATTTTCTTAGAGCCTATAAAAATAAGCCTGTTAATATTTTTGCATTAAATAGTCAATTAAATTACCATTAAGTAAACATATAATTTGGGTTAATGAAGCTTTTTTAGCTACCATGACACCGTATGTCAAAGTACAATGTAAATCTGCAAATATTGAATATTTATAAATGACTAGCTTTAGCCCACGACTTCGTCCGCGCAGAACAATGAAAAAAGTAGCCCATGTGTTCTTCCCGACTATGTTCTATATCTGTGCCAAATTTAATCGAGATCGGTTAGGGCTTACTGGAGATACCTTCTAACCACATACACATCTAAATATTTGTTTTTCTAAAATTATTATAGTAAGATTTCCACTAAAGTATTATTGACATACAAAAATTAACAAATCCATATTTCATTTGCAAAACCAACAATAATAGATGTGAAAAAACAATACCATATACTAAAAAAAACTCACATTAGCAAAATTTGGGTCCTGCGTTGCAACAACAAATTGTCTAGCTTTAGCCAAACCGATACCAGGTAATGAAGCTAAATAATCACATCCAGACATAATGCACATCTGTCTGAACTTGTCAAATGTGTAGCTCTCTATCGCACATTTCATAACTAAAGGTAACTTAGCCGTTTCCACCAGAGTTCCAGTTCCGTCTAGATCCATTTTAAAAAGTACCTGAAGTTTCAACGTAATTATTACTTGCATGTTAAGTTTTTTTATTATCTTTAAGATTTTATTACACCAATGCCTTTAAATTTGTATGGAGTTTACATTATTTTCCTTATTTCATCTATTTAAGGCTGATAATAGAACTGGCTAATTCAACAGATAGATATTGAAACAATAAACTTTTTATCATCAGCTCGCTATATGTCCCCACTGAGGGTACCTTAGTTGGACCCATTTTTATTTTCTACTCAGATATGTGCAGGTTGCATTACATTTTCCTTCACGGTATGAACGTCGGATAAATGTATATATGAAATACGAAAATCGTCGAACATATTGGTACATGGCGGGATTCGAACCTAAGACTTAACCCCTGAGCCACCGATAATCCCTCAATAAATTTTTAAAGGATTCAAACTGCAGACATTTTTCTAAAGTGATCAAGAGAGTGAATTATATGTTCTGTAGATATCTATCAGCATACTATGATAAAAATATTCAGAAACCCAAGAACATTAACAGTATTTACCTTAGTACATCCAAACAATATTAAATCGGAATCTTCAGTGATAACTAATTGTGCTATATTATTTATATTGAGGTAGGCAAGTTGTGCGTCTGCTTCGTACGGTGCTACAATACAATCCACATTGCGGTTCCTGCACTCCTTGATGAGAGCCAGCGCCATCTCATGGGTCACGTCTACACTACGACGCATGTATGAACGAGCCTCATCCATCTATAACGAAAAAACTATGAATCAAGATAAATCTATACTTTACTACTATAACATATACTTTAAATAAAAAAGGATGTATGTGTTATTTTGTTATATTAACATACCTGTCCTAAGCTTAACAATTCAGCTGCTCTCTTCTTTGATAGCTGACGAGACCTGTTGTCAAGAATTACAAAATGTTTTTTATTATAATCTATTTTTTTATTACAAGGTTGCAGATGAACAAGCGGCCATCTGTAATTGCTGAAATAGCGAAGTGACTGCAGCCTGTAGGAATCCGCAATGGCAGATACTTTCCCTACCTTTAATTGACAGCAGAGGAAACTCTTTGAAAGACAATATTTCCTCTTTATATGTGTACCCTCTTCCGTCAAATGCACTTACCCTTCCCATTCTTTTCGCATAAGAAAAGGGTGGAAAGGGGAAAAGCATTAATATAAAGTTATGGGAACTAACAGTCATGAGACGAAATGCAGAATTGTTTCCAGTTCATGCATTTCTTCTATTTGGTTGTGTTATTGCGGTGGGTTAGCCCATTCATGTGATAGGTGTTGTTATTGGTGGTGTCCACCACAATTAAAAATCTAATAGTAACTATTATGTCACTTTGTCCCTTTACAAAGTCATATTTTAATAATTTCACTAAGCAAATAAACTTTCGTTGTAAAAGCAATATTTTTGAAACTATAGAAATAAACTTAACTACATAATGACAGAACTTTGGTTGCTCAGAGGTTAAGCTTTTGACTTGTCTATCACTATATATCTATATATCTATGAATGTGTTTTATGAATTTTCGAATTTCATATGTACATTTATGTACATATGTTCTAACAATGTTCTAACAGTGAGGAAAACAAATCTGCTCATATCAGAGAAGATATTCAAAGATTTGTGTAAAGTCAACCAACACTTAACATGGGGTAAGCTCCAATCCTCTCAGAGGGCACAAAGAGAGCTAATAATGAAATAATTAATACCTAAATATGTTATGGTTACTTACTCTCTTCTTTTCAATTCAGTCATGGCTTTTGCTGGGAGATGGCGACCATCAAATACCAGTATGGGCTTTATATTTTTTGATAGTAACATTGTAACATACTTCAAACAGTACTTTACATAACTGAAAAAAAATCAAACGTATGATTATATTTAAATTAATTCAATAACACAGTTTGTCGCCGATCTTGATACGATAGGAATATTTATAATGGACATTATAATTAAAGTATGTGTACTTACATATCAGTATCTAATCCTTGCACAAGTTTGTCAGCACAAGCAAATGCACCTTTATGCAACCAACAATATGAATCTATTGCAACTGTACATCCATTGAACTCGCTTACATTTGCCCTTCTGGAGGCTTTCTCCAGAAACGGTATCAATCCTGTTATACCCATGTTTGTGAACCGTAACACTTATTCTAAGGATTAAAAATGTATTTCGCCACTTTTAAGGCATTTTTATGTCAAATCTAACATCTAATCCTACAAAATAAACTGAAATACTCATATGAAATTCTAAACAGCTGAACTATATAACTTGTAACAAATTCGGACTGTCAATGTCAGTTGTCAGTACCATAATTCCCGCCAAACGCCAGCAACCAATCACAATGACTAGTTAATTAAACGCAGACTTCGTTCTTTAAGATGCAACACAATTTATTTATCATAATAATTTTTACAATAAAAATGTAGTAATCTGATTAGCCAATAATCTAGCACAAATAAATATACAAAATAATTAATGTTATACGTTCTAGATTACTAGAAGACTTCACAAAGCAGATATTTCAAAAAAGTATACAAACAAGTATCAGCCATAACAGAAAAATTGTAAAAACGTGTAAAGCCAATAGTAATATTAATATTAAAAGCAACGGTTTAAACTAAATTTCGTTGTACGCTTAAAAATAAATCCAAACACAACATATTATAAAAATGAAGGTAGTAATGTAAAACCTTTCATTTAACTATGATGGAATTATAAACCTAGTCTTTTGCTAACCATGTGAGGGTGTCGTTATTAAAAGGCCTCTGTATTTCATATCAAAGTAAAAAAAATCTATTCCAAGCTAAACGGCAAATAGTACCATTTATGGTTCAAATTACTTAAAATGAGAATAAATCTACGTGTCCTGTCTTCAGCCGCGGCGATTGCTATTACTTGTGCCGTATCCGCAGCTGCATATTTTTATAAAAGTCGAATTACAGAAATCAACGAAGTGATGGTGTTTTGTAAACTACAATACAACGCGTACAACTACTTTGACAAACTTTTAAGTTTCATAGATGCCGCAACAAAGAGCGTTAATGTATGCATGCCAGGTATACACAATCCCGCCATTCAGGGACGATTGGTACAGCTTATTAAGAAGAAAAACATCAAGGCCAGAATAATAATTGATCGGTCCGGTTACAATAAATCAACAGAATTTTTCATTAAGGAACTTATTGACGCTGGTTAGTAATGTAGTAAAATTAATTAAGATTTATTTTAACTGTATCTGTTGTGAAAATGTTATACAATCAAAATTTTGAATCGCTGTTTGTCACGGTTGTACAACTGAAGGTTTCAGGAGCAACCAAACTTCAGTTGAAAGTTTCTTTTTGCAATCTTTTAACAAAAACAAAACAAAGGCAAAACACAACATCTGATTAGGAGTACCAATCTCCTTGCCCGTTGCAATTAATTCATAGGATAGTATTGGTATTTAAGAGTAATGGTGGCTAATTTTTAAGTAATTATTGCATTAATAAGCTCGTGTGGATCGTCATTCTCAGGGCACATGACTTGTATCCTGCAGGTCTTGGGTTCTAATGGGTCACACCACGTACTAGTGTGTTTTTCGAAGTTCATATGAACATTTATCCAAGATTCTTACCATAAAGGAAAACATTATGATGCGACTTGCACATATCGACTAAGAAATTCAAATAACGTGTGAAGTCAACCTGCCCTGGGCCAGCGTGGTTGACTAAGTCCTAGTCACCCCTAATTTAGGTAGGCTCTAAGCCCCTCAGTGGGACATATAGTGAGCAATGATGATGAAGATCGCATACTTACTTTTTATAAAACAAGTCAGTTAAAATTCTGTGTGTTGCTCTCTCAATACGTTGCACTGAGACGTTTTGTGGAAAACTTTCGGAAATTTTCGTAAAAGTGCACCTTAATTTTAAGTTGAGTTGATTTTTGTTTGTATCAATCGTTTTATTTTCCAGGAGCGGAAATAAAATGCGAAAAGAATGATGCGGTATTTACAATGCAACACAAATTTTGTTTAATCGATGACAGGATTCTCATGACTGGTACGCTGAATTGGGGCAACGACCGTTCATGCGACCACTGGAACTATGTGTACATAACTAGCAAACTACTTCTGGTTGAGCCAGTGAGGAAGGAATTTTATAGAATGTGGGAGGAGTTCAGTAGTGATTTACTGCGTAAACCGTATTCACAATACACTACAAATGACAGTGACACTGAAACAGTAGAAATCGTGAATCCAGATGAGAACACCGATGAAAGTGGTGACTTCGAATCGGTCATGCGAGCCCCGACCATAGACAATACAGAGTTGACACCTAATATAGATGCCCTCATATTTTAAAATTTAAAAATTATAACTTAATTTTTTTTTAAATAATTTATTTACAAATGTTTTATTATTCAAACATGCCAATTGATCGCAAGGTTTTAACAATTATTTTTTACTTAGCATTAGACTTAAAAAGATGTTTTTAATGTTACCGGATAGCATGAGACATTTGTTTTAAAGATTCTCGTCACATCAATCAATGGTGACTTTCAACCTGATTTTTTTTTTCATTTATTCTAACTGCACTATTTTCCTCAATTTTTTTTCAAACCATCGAAACTGCTTTTGAGAATAAAAGTGTTTCCCCATTCTCCTTTAGGGATCAATTATTTTCATTTCTATAATTTGCCTGTTCTGCCAAACTTATTGTTTTGTACTTAAAGCAATCTTTTATAATTTTGTAACTAGTGTATATTGAATTGTTTTAAAGATAGTTATGGAATAAATATTAATATATTTAAAATAAAATTTGAAGAATAAATTTTAATGTTTTAAATTTCGTTTCATTTATTTTTCATACGAGACTTTTTAAAGGCACAAAATGTAAACCAGAGACAGAATAAATATATATCCACTAACATTTTATTCATTAATTAAAGTATAAACTTACAATAATACCTGATTCATAAATAAAATACAGTAAATCTTAACTCTAACCATGAAATTTCATTGCCTTTCTTGTAAAAAACATATTGCTGTCTCTGGTTGAAAAGAGAATGACAGGATTAACATTTTAATACAAATGTAAATGTGGCAACACATCTAAGCACAATCAAAATTTATAAACAACTAGCTGTTGCCTGCGATTCCATGCGCGCGGAATTAAAAAATAATTGGTAGTCTATGTGTTCTTTTATACCATGTTCTACACCTGTGCCAAATTTCAATAAGATATTCTGAACCTTTGCAAAATTGTCACGAAAACTTGATCAAAAAAATTAATGTATCCCACGGGAACCTGAACTATTTCCAGATTCAAAAGCAGTCTTTGTGTCTTTCCAGACTATTCTCAACAACTATGCCAAATTTCATCCACATCTGTTTAGCAGTTTAGGCAACATACTCTAACAATCATCCATACATTCATACCTCTAATCTTGTCGTTTATAATATTAATAAGATATTTATGAGTTCCTAGAGAAGATGACAATTTACAATTATGTATAATATATAATTAGAAGTGCTATAATTATTATTCACCACCTCTAATGGCTTTATATTTTGCTATTTCATTAGGAAATGTTTTCGACAATTCAGACAGTAGATGGCTTTTGAAGCGCTTATATGAATCAATTTTTCCTTTAACTTCTTCATTCTTTGCCAATGCTTTGTCAATGCAGTCCTTAGTGTAGAGTTGTGGATTTCTTCCTTGATCAATGTAACTGTAATAAGATAATTTTATGTATAACATTTTAACTGTTGGGTGCAACTCCGTTTGTGCGGAACTACAAAAAAAACTGAATTAGTAGCCTATATGTACTTTCAGACTATGTTCTACATCTATGCCAAATTTCAGCAAGATCCATTGAGCCATTTTAGAGATAACTTCTAGAAAAACCTTCTATTTATACATTCTCAGATTCATAATAATAGTAAGATAAATTAAAAAATATTTAATTATTAAGCAAAGAAACCATCAAAATTGGTATAAACTGCATTTAATCGTAAATTTTATATATTATTATGGTCATTTAAATAAAAGTAAACTATAAAGATAACAAACAGATATTTTCAGTTTATGGGGCTGTTCAAGTATTATGTTAGCACTATAGGGGGTGAGGGGTCTTTATTTTGCTTATTTTTGACAACATGGGTGGTGGAGGGGTTAAGATGGTGATTATGTCACCAAAAGATTTTCACATAATGTCAACCAACATATTTTCTATACTTAAAAAGAAAACCAATGCTTACATAAGAATACAAAAGGGGGGTAAGAGCATTGTTTTACTTTGAAGACATAGGGAGGAGAGGGTCATAAGTTGTAATAAATCTGCTTAAGTAATATTTGAACAGTCCCTGCTTCTGTATTTGGATTAATGAATAATCTGCGTTACATTCAAATACAATTTTTACAAGTCCAACTGACAAAAACAAGATGCAAGGTAGTAAAGAGACCAATACTTACTCAAATACTTCAGTTGGTACATGAATGTCATGGACTTGAGATTTCAATTTATCTACTTCTTGCAGTCCAGTAACAAGTGATTGTCTGAAATAAATGAAGAATGTTTTATAGCAATTTTTAGAATCAATATTTTTCTGTTCAATTTCTGTTACACAAGGCCTAAGACTGTTATCAACAATTCTGGACAGGTCAACTAAACTCTAGGTTTGTGATAGGGTATGGTTTACGACAATAGTTGAATGGCAGGATTTGAAGTCTCGACCATGATCAGATACGCGATGTTAACCAACCCGCATTATGTCAGCGAAGTTAAGGTTTAGTCACCCCTAACTTACGGTAGTCTTAGAGCCCCTCAGTAGGAACACATAGTGAGATAATGATAACTCAATTTTAAGTATAAGATGTGGATATCTCATATAAGATACACTAACATTACCAAGATGATTATAAATACGCAGACCATATTATGAAGATTACGTTTATGTCTGATAATACTTACATCTTTTGATTCAATACACTTTGTCCTTGTGGTTGAAAGTCACTAACAATAATACGTATCTGTCGAACGTTTTCTATGAACATCTCCAATTGAGTTTCTAAATTTTCAAGGGGCGACGACATTCTTAAAGTTCAGAAATTTATTTAATCAGCAAGTAGTTAAGCCTCAAAAGAGTAAACAAAAACTGAGAAACAGCGAAATTATGAGGATGACAAGTAAGACAGGTAATCATAGACAGAAAATGTTATCGATCTAATCATCAATCTTTGTGTTGTATTGTCTACGCCAGAAATCTCTGTAAATTTATTTAACGAAATCATCAATGAGAATAACAATGACGAGACCCGAGTGTACAAGAAAAACTTTGGTTTTCTATTGGTTTTCTTTCTTCAGCATTAATTAATCTTAACCTGTACATTTCATTTTGTCAGTGATAGAACTGACCACTGACAACGTCAATTTATCTGTCAACAACTCGTCTTTCTACACAACTTTAAACTTTTAAAGTTTGTAAAAAATAACAATGAAGTCTGCTTAAAATATAATTCAATGTTGTCGATATGTTAATATGGTACAACTTCTATCTTATCAAGTTTCAATTGTCCTACTCAAATATGGTTTGAAACAGCTTATATAATATATTAGTATACGTCTTTAAAAATATGTGCTATGCAGAAGAAACAGATAAACCGGCATCACCATTACAATCTGCATTTGCTGGTGGAGCAGCTGGTGCTGTTACGAGAGCTATAGCACAACCATTAGATGTATTAAAAATAAGATTTCAATTACAAACTGAACCTATAAAACTAGGCTCTAAATACAGTTCAATGATCCAAGGATTGTCATCAATCATAAAGGAGGAAGGTTTATTTGCATTATGGAGCGGACATATACCGGCTCAGTTACTTTCAGTATCTTATGGTGTTCTACAATTTTCTACATTTGAAAAACTTACAGAATTATGCAAGAGATCAGATCCCAACTTTTATATTGAACATAAACATTGGCTAAATTTTACAAATGGGGCTACCGCGGCGACTGTAGCAACGATAGTATCATTCCCATTTGATACTATTAGGACAAGACTAATTGCAGAACAGAAGAAACAGAAAGTGTACAAAGGTTTTTTAAGTGCCTTTTCTATAATTATTAAGACAGAAGGTAGCAAGGCATTGTTCAAGGGTCTAGTACCAACATTAGCCCAGATAGCACCTCATGCTGGGATACAGTTTTTAGTGTACAAGTTACTAACAGGCAATGTTTTTAATAGGATTAAGTTTTTTCAGAGATCTACATCTTTTGAAGTAATTGAATCATCATTGTTAGCTAATTTCTTAGCGGGTGGTATAGCAGGGATTGTGTCTAAAACCGCTATATATCCTTTTGATATTGTTAAAAAAAGGTTGCAAATACAAGGATTTCAGCAACATAGAAAAAGTTTTGGTAAACAAATGTATTGCAGTGGTTTATTGGATTGTATTAAACTGACCATAACTAATGAAGGGTTTCTAGCACTTTATAAAGGTTATGGTCCTAGTGTACTTAAAGCTATTCTAGTTTCAGCTTTACATTTTGCAATTTACGATGAGATAAAATACTTTTTATTGAGATTATCACATTAAGATACTCACTTAGCCAATGTTGCCATTTTATGAAAGTCTTAATAATGACAGCAGTTCAGTAGTGTGTGATAATCTAATCCAAAGATTAAAGATTAGATTAAATTACTGAGACAAAGACTAGAGAAAGCTGTTCTAGTTTATATAGAAATGGATAAATTGGGTCATCTTTTTATGCCATCAGTGTTCTCTATTATTAGAATGATCTGCTGCAAACATTATCTGAGAAGAAAACCTAAAGTTCAAATAAATCTTTAATGATTATTACATAATTTTATTGTAAGACTGTTTGAATTGTTGTCTTCAAAGAAATTTAGGTCTGTATGCCCTTACTTCTTTAACTATTATTTGTTAAATATGTGATATCTAAGGTCTATTGATCTGTAAACCTCAAAGGATATTGTTCAAAGAATAGCAATGTAAAAAGGTGCTTTTTGTAAGCTTTATTTAGTGTAGTGATCTGTTCTATTAATTTATTGGAAATAGAACTTTTAAATACATCTGTTGCGTTTTATTAACTACATGATTATGAAGGCTTACAATTTTGCACATGAATGCAGTGGACACCATTTGAAGGATCGTCGAATTACGGAGGGACATCAACAGTGGCGGATGTCACCAACAACATCCGTTGCACGAATTCGCCCGCTGCAATGCCACGAACACAGAAGACACGCATCAAGTGGAAGTAATTTCACGTTTCGCCTAACGTGCGTGCGTGCTGGAGGCCTAATTTTTGTCCTCTGTCCCTTTTCACCCTTTTCTTATAAGGAAAGTATGGTAAAAGGAAGTGGATTTGAGACAGAGGGGACGCATAGAAGGTGGAAAACTTACTTTTTCTGTGCGTCCTCTCCCCGTCGATAAAAGGTAGACAACGCATCTCCAATTGCGGATGTTTATGGGTTGCAGTTGCTTCCCTATTATGGCGAATCCAGGTGGCCGCATGCTCGTATGCCACCTTATACAAAAAAAAAACAACCTTCGTGTGCTTTCCATCACCCACTGCAAGCATTCCTAGCACGTACCTTAGATAACATACACGCAGATTACATCAGATAAAAGCAGCCTGGTATTAAAATTAAATTAATAAAATATTAGGGTTGCCCCTTAGTTTTTTGGAGACCAACTTTACATTTGGTTGTAAAATAGGATACAAAGCCTACCGTGCTTTAACATCTAATACGTCTGATCAGATAACAGCAACCGATGATGCCGTAATTCGATCCTCTCGGGCACCCTTAAATTGGAATGCTAAACGCATATTGAGTGGCAGCCCAAGCCGAGGTCCCCTCTCGGGGGCCCTTGAGTCCAGTCACTCCATGAAGCGTCCACCGAAGCGACCTAAGAGCTCGGCGGCCTCCCAATCCGGAAATAATAACGAAGTAACTGCCCGAACCAAGGCTCCTGAGCAGAGTTCCCTCGAGCTTAGTTAACTCTTAAAACGAAGTTTAGGCTAAGCGCCATCTGCGTATGGCCTCCTAAAGCCCGGTGAAGCTGTAAATGCCTTTTCAAGGCAACAAACAGTGACAATTCAGTCACAAAAAGAAAACATAATCGACAGTTTGTAAAACCAAAAAAATATTTGTTACTTAAAAAAACTACTAAAAAGGTTAGGTTTATCTTTTTAGCAGTTCATTGTCAAACTAAAATTTATTATTACACAATATTTAACTTTTCTATAATTTAAAAAATATATTTTTTTATTCTAAACTAACCTAATTACTAAAGTTTTAATTGAGTTTATATCATCGAGGCGCCGCTGCCAGCATTTGTTAAAATCGCTAATACAGAAATCTCCTTACAAAAAAGTTCAACGCCTGAAATACAACTTAAGTAGAACGTAATACGTTCTAAGAATGTATGAGACTATTTTATTCCAATTGTAGTTTTGATCTTAATCTGGTATGCTTGGCTATTTCTACGACAGGGTAAATTATAAATAACAAACTTAATTTTGAAAAGAAATTGTGCTATATTTCAGTCAAGTTTGTGCCATAAGACATTCTATTTCTACAGTTTTATGTAGTTGAATTATTAACCATATGATACAACATAGCCCATATTTCTCATCAATGTGTCCTTTACTGCTGGCTGTAGTTCCTTTTTCATATAAGTCGTTAATAAAGTTCGTATACCTTTAGTAAATATATCCTCCATTTCTCTAGAAATATCTTCGATTTCGTCTAAATCATCATCGGGCCTAAACAACTTACTTCTCTCATAGTTAACTCTACTACGCGGTTCGTACGTTTTCCAAACATCAGAAGACTGTTCCAAAATATCCGAATATCTCTCATCTAAACGAGGCTCGAAGGTAAATTCGTCCGACCGTCTTATTCGTTTTAAAGGAAGGTTATCCTTATTTCTGACAGAATTTTTATTAATATATTTTTCACAGCCGTACGCATAAACACTGATAAATCCAGGTTCGACAAATTCCGAGTCGGTTTTCACGTTAAACTTTCCTGGTTGCTGATTTAGTGGAGTCGTGTGGAATCCTATACCTGCTTTTCTGAGTCTTAAAATCATATTACAACCGTTTCCTCGAGATCTGTAGGCATTTTCTTCATCTGGGTAAGACCGTTGTCTCCGATTGGATGCTGTTCTGTCGAATTCGTTACCATCGTATAGATCTACGTTGCCACTAATGGTGATGTCGTGGAATAATAACATTGTATCTAAGGATATATTTCGAGGGTCGAAGTAACATTTTTCGACGCGAACCCAGTCGGTGTTCTGTGGCAATCTAACCCGCATCCTAGTTACGTACATATCGACAGGAGCGCTTCTCATTTCCTGATATAGACTGTAGCCATTTAAATCTATGCTTTGACTCTGTAATTACAATGGTTCCATTAATTTGAGAGCGAGGAAGTAGAAATTAAATTGAAGTAAATTTAGAAATCAAATTAATAAAATTTAAGTAAAGCAAAAATAAATTAAAGTTATCAAAACCTAGAACAAATCTTGGCCAAAAAAGTATAACCTATGGGGGAGCACAGTTATACAATAGTCTACCTAGTTATATCCGAGATGTTAATAAATTATCATTATTTAAAAATAGACTTAAAAATGTTGTTAGTAAAATATAAGCTTAATGTATACTCAATACTTAAATATATATAGAAATGTATACTTAGACTACGGGTGTAAGTTGAGTCGAATGAATTATACAATGTTTCTCATAAGTAAATTATGTAAATTCTTAGAGGAATAAAGATCTTAAACCACAAGGTAGTAACTATCTTAAGCCTATAACGTCAAAATCTCTCCTATTTATAACGAAATTAAGACCATCAACTTACCAAAGGCATGTCGATACTTTTTGCATGGTTCCTCTTTTTGCGTTTCATTTGATTTAAAGCGGATTCCAATCTGGCTGAGCATCTTTCTCCTACAACAGGAACTGAAGTCAACGGCGGCAGACCACCGGGACCAGGGGCGAGGGGACCTGGTCTGCCGTCGAAACGCTTCACTTCGAATAATGGAAGGAATCGCGATGCTAAAACAAGAACGAATCTATGGTTAGAAACAATTGTTTTAAAAACTTCACAGGATTTATAGCAATATAAATTATTCACAACATATGCCGGTATGCCTTTAGTGTACTAACAGATACAAACACTAGGTAATGGCTTAAGTAATCTTTAAATAACTCTGAGTATTGCAATAACATTGTGGGAACAGTGAATAGACAATGTTTGTTTACTAAACAAAATAAAAGAAAACGAAAGTCTGTTAACAATTCCTTCTCGAAACTATCCTACAATTTCTATTTTCTTCCATTGTTTTTGTTCAAAAGCGTAAAACAATTGTAGGTTAACGTACCTGGCCGCAAACACTTTTACATTCCAATTAAGCCTATTTTAATTTAACAATTACAATACATTATGGTATGTAACAATGACAATTTCATCATATTTTTTTATAATTGGGCCATTACTACAAAGAAAAAGCGTGTGAACAAATTACAACACTTATAAAAGTACGACATATATTTTATTCAATTAATGAGTTACTATAGGTAACGTACACGTACATAGGTAACAATAAAATTTTATTTTAAATCCAACTGTGATTAAATTAATAATTTTAAGCAATCTAAGTCCGAAATATCGAATTATTAATCTTAATTATATAATCTTTAAGTTATTTAAAACAAAAATAACACACTATAAATAAATCACACTCGAGTATCAATCTCACCTTTCTGAGGTTCTTCAGCGGACACCTGGTTGTTGTTGGCCAATACTGTTTCCGCCAAAAATATAAACAGCCACCGCATTTGCACCATTTTCAACATTTCCAAACATGTAACTAATTCTAACCTCTTTGCGCAATGTAAAAACCGTTATTCCGTTGTTATTTAAAAAGTCAAACTGTCAAACTATTGGCGCGAAAATAGACAATGTCTGCCATTCACTACGATGTCGAGACGAAGAATAAAATTCGATATAAGAAATGCAAGCCCCAATTGTGGTGGTAGAACCTTAACTATGGAAGTCTCAGAGAGATTAATCTCAGATTACTAGAGCGAAAAATTTGAGATGTCATCACGTATTCCCCTGCTTAAGTGGTTTGCACATATGTCTTTGTTTGATGATCATTGCACATTACAATTACCACGAAAATTATCTTTTGAAATTTGGCGAATTTCATATTTTTAAGATCTGCTAGAATGGCATTCTAAAATCCCGTAATATTGCTAAATTATTTATTTATTTATTTTATAAAATTATGATAGACAGTTTTTCCTTTACTTTTATCTTATGGTCCTAAGACTATCTTAGACCTCGACGGAATGAACTAAATATGGTTGGAGCAGCTAGCCCAGGTTTATGTGACAGAGATGGTCCAGAGCGGCTCAAACGCCCCAAGGCGAGGCTAACAAAACCTTAATTGAATATTTGAAACTTAATCCACGACAGCTTTTTTGGTTTGACTGGATAGTAACTGTTTGCCTTGAAGAGGCATTTACAGCTTCACCGGGTTTGAGGTGGCCAAGCGCATATGACGCTTAGCCTAAACCTCGTTTAAGAGTAAATTAGCTCGAGGGCTCCCTCAGGAACCTCATTACTTTGTTATTTTTACTGGATTGGGCCCACGACAGCATAGTTAGCATTCTGTACCTTTAATCATCAAACTATTGTAAAAATTACATACACACATAAAGTTTGTACATGATTATTATTTCTTCTAATGAATTGTACTCAATATATGATTGTATTTAATATATTTAGAGTATCACATAAGTAACTATATAAAATATCGCATTGCTTTTATCTAAGACGACATAAAAACTCGCTTGTAACTAGAGTGTGACGAAATTGTGAGAAGGAAATTAGGTTATGGCGTTACAAATTGTCGACTCTCTTTTACCTACGTCCGATGCATGTTTACTCCGTTGATTAAGGAATGAAGCTATTAACTTCGGATACTTGTCTCGTAGATAAAAATTAAATTAAAATCTGAATAAAAAAATTACATCTATTATTTTCGGGCATAGAGTTCCTTAAAACCATTCATAAATTATATAGCTGTCTGGGTAAGACGACTATTTCAAAAGTAAATTTATAGGTTTCATATTAGGTACTTAACAAAACAAGGCTAACTAACTTAACAGTAATAGAGCAACAATATCTGTTGCATTGAATGGCTGGCTAAGTACAAAACCACGACCACAGAGAAGACAGGCGTGAAATGGAAGTCTTTCGTGAAGTGGAAGTCTTTCCTGAAGTGGATGAGTGAGCGTGTCGGTGGACCATTTTAGTTCTCTTCCCACCCTTTTGTATGGGAGGAATGTGACGGAGAAGTGGATTTGACGGACAAGGGAATGCATATGAAAGATTAAGTTTTTTTTTCACTGTGCGTCTTCTCGTATACGCATCGGTAACGCATCTGCAATTGCAGATGTCTATGGGCAGCGGTCGCTCTGCTATCTTGGTTTGCTAACTCCTAGTATAAGAAAATAAAAATAAACATTTCTGCTTGTAGCCAGATGGCCCATAGCTTTACAATTCGATCTATAAATAACTTGCCCATACACATTCTGTAAGGGTCGATGACCATTGTAAAATAGGCTAAACGTAACTCAAAGTCCACATTATCTGGAGACTTCAAGATAAGGCCACCTTATCGTCTGTTGCCGTCATCTAACACCAGGTTGTATATTTCATTTATCTTATCAGTGTAACGGAGCCTTATTTGTTTAGGCTTTTGTTTATAAGCGTTAGTTTTAATTATTCAAAACACTGAGTATAGTTAAATTGCTTTTAGTAAATAATGTTGTTGCAAAGATTGAATATAACATTTACGTTGAAGCGACAATCGCATGTGCGCTTATTGTACGCTGCGTTCCAACGCTGCGATGGCGTGACAATCACCTTAAAATCACTCTTGTTCCGTTCGCCCACAACTCAAAATCCAACGATAATAAGACGTTGTGTTTAAAAGCACTGCCATATGAAAAGATACACGGAAATGCATTTGTTCTATTTGAACGCGTTGTAACGCGGTCCGTGCAAATGCGGGCTTAAGATCGTTTCGAATCGAACATAACATATCTTGGTACTTGAAAACTTTAACCGTGGTATTCCACTGCCGAATTACTTTGCAGAAGGATATCGTCATACTCAAAAAACACGACAAAATTATGTTTAACGGTTTAAGTAGAGAACGTCGGTGGCTCAGGGGCTAAGCACTTGACTTGCAATCTGCAGGTCCAGGTTCGAATCCCGCCATGTACCAA
>JAAOEG020000004.1:2246088-2261661 GCA_011763625.2 Papilio bianor
CCCCTAACTTAGGGTAGGCTCCGAGCCCCTCGGTGGGGACGTATAGTGAGCTGATGATGATGATGATGATGATGATGGTTTAAGTACGGGTGCTTCGGTATAAAGTCACGGTTCCCTATTGTAGGGTATAATGCCTATCTTTCGAGCTCTAAATACACATTTGATAGAACAGTTACCATATATATTTAAATATCAAGTAGGAAAATAACCATTTTTATTTAATGCTCCATTAAAAATAAATATTGTATTATATACTCGTAGTACTGTAATTTCTTTTTTTTCATAATGTAAGATGGCAAACGAGCAAGCGGTCGAATCGCCGAATAGCTTAGCGACCACCGCCCATAGACTTCCGCAATTGCAGATACGTTACCTACATTAAATCGATAGAGGCGGGGAGGCACAAAAGCATATTTCACCTTCCTTTGCCTTCCCTCATTGGCCAGTTTTACTTCCCCTTTCCCTGTCCATCCTTTCTTTATAGGTAAAGGGGAAGGGAAAGCAGGCTAAATTTAGGCATTCGGCACGTACACTCATCAGACGAAACACGGAATTGCTTTCATTTCAAGCCAGTCTTATATGTGGTCGTGCTACATGTTGCTGGCATCCACCAATCTTAACGTATTCTTTTAAAGTCTGGGCTCGTCTTTTTCAAACAAGACTCAGCATTTTTGTTTGAATAGTGGTATTTAAATTTCGTTTTCTAATGTTTTGTTTCACTTTAATTTATAACTTCCTATTCAAACATTGGAACAATTACAAATTGTTCTTTCTTGTGTAATTATTCATTGTTTACGAACCGTTTTGATGTTTCCGTGAAACACGAAATCTTACGTAAGAAGTGTCACGACTAATTGCAATGTAAATACATACAAAAAAAAAGATAGCACTTAGTTACATATCGTTAAAACAATGTAACGTTACAGAGAAAGTTTGTAAAATGATTACAATTGTGTGTAGAAAAAACCAGTTAGATTTATTTTTTATGAACAAAATACAACCACCATTACAGAAAATTGCAATTCGATGCTATACAGAGGGTAAAAATATAATTTCGTTAATTGAATTAAAATAAACAAATGTAAATACAAATATATACAATATCTAGTTTAACAATGTGTAGAACTAAATTAATACAACTACAGAAAAGCTGACCACATAAATGAATAAATGCAGAAATGTAAAATCAATAAAGTGGCAATGGGCGGGTCACATCGCTCGCTACACTGACAGAAGGTAGATAATAGAAACCCCCAAATAGAAAGGTCCATCAGGTGCAAGAAAAGTAGGCAGGCCAAAACAACGGTGGGAAGACGATATAATACATACAATGGGAAGAGATTGCTATAAACAAAGGAAAGATAGAGACATGTGGAAAAGTTTGGGGAGGCCTATACCTATACCCAGAAAGGAGTCTAAAAAAATATCATAAAAAATCATAAAAGAAGGAATATTAAGATAGCTAAAAATAATCGTAGTTCTAATTTTAAAATATTTTTTCTTAAATAACATTTGAAACTGGCTGTAAATCCAAATACTGTAGTTAATATAACTATTGCTAATCAATAGAAGACCTTGGCCTCCAAAAAGTTTTGTTTGCTCAGTAGAGTGAAGTCGCCGCTTACTTCATACAGAAAATTAGGCGTCATGTAGATATATCTTCGCGTCTAAGTATTCTGTAGCAGTGTGATACAGTGTTTTTTTTTCCTAATTTAATTAATTGCAGTTTCATGGAGCCAAAAACTAAACCCGCTTCTCAATTTCAGTTTTAACTGAATATAATGTGTATAGCAAACATTTTAACTATCAGTTAAGCTGTGCAATTAAGCTGTCTTAAGCAGATATTGTAGTATTCAAGATATTTCAGTATTATTTTTTAAATCTAATATGTGTTATTAATCCGATAAACGAATATATCACTAGCTTTTGCACTACATCGGCGCGGAATATTAAAAAAAGTCTAAGTAAGTGTGTTCTTCCAGACTATGTTCTATATCTGTGTCAAATTACAAAACCCATTGAGCCGTACTGTATATATCTTCAAACAAACATCCATCTAAAATTTCGCATTAATAATATTAGTAAGATGTAAAACAATCCAGGCGGAAGTTGTAGGCTTACAACGTAATCGATATCAGGCGTCAAGGTTTCTCGGTTTATTGGAATTCTATATTTTATAACATTGGTATTTGATCACTTATAATTAACATTTTACGTACGGATTATGTGCACATAATTATGACATTTTTCACATACATCTATTAAACAAGCTTTTGTTACCTACATTTTTTTTTATAAAATAAGGGGGCAAACGAGGCCCATCGACATCAGCAATACCAGGGGAATTGCAGATGCGTTGCCGGCCTTTGAGAAGGCGACACGCTCGCTTCTTGAAGGACCCTAAGTCGTAGCGGCTTGGAAACACCGCCGAGGACAGACCATTCCCCAAAGCGGCTGTGCGAGGCCAAAAATTTCGCGAAAACCGCACGGTAGTGGATTGCCAGCCATCGAGATGGTGTGGATGGTACCTGTGGTTCCAAACAATTCTTCGGAGCACTCTCCGTGGTACATACGGTAGAAAATGCAGAGGGAACTAACATCCCTCCGCAAGGCCAGAGTGTCGAGCCGATCAGTAAGAGCTCGGTCGTGGACGATTAGAATTGCTCTACGTTGTATGCGTGTTACGTTGTGTTCTGCCAGAACATACTTTACATCTATGCCAAATTTAATCGAGATCCGCTCGACAGTTTAAGCCACAAGCTCTAGCCAACTAAAACTTTCGCATTTTATAATTATTAAGTAAGATTTAGTTTTTTTTTTAATTTCGAAATAAATTGTCAAAGACTAAAATGTAGTAATTGAGTAATATACTGTATTCATATGTAATCGTCGCAGAAAATAGGACAGTTGTCTATACAATGTCATCTTCCAGTACATTATGCAAGCTCATGAGTGCGGGTTCGGCTCAATGTGGTGCAAGCCAAGCCCATTGTTCGGTCACAATGGGGAAAGCATCTGCTATAATTTTGAACGCGCGACCATAATACTTAGGGCCACAAAGCTAACGATTTTTATTTAAAACTAGCTGTTGCCCGCGACTAGGTCCGCGTAGTATTAAAGTAAAATTTAGTATCCTATGTGTTATTCCAGACTATATTCTGAAACTGTACAAAATCTCAATAAGATATGCTAAACCGTTGCAGATTTATGACATGAAAAATAAAATCTGTGTATCCCACGGGAATAAAAGTTATTTCAAGGATCAAAACTTGCCTTTCATCGAAATCCGTTCAGTAGTTTAGGCTAAAAAGTCTAACAAACATCCATCCATCCATCTAAACTTTCGCATTTATAATATTAGTAAGACAAATAATGACTTACACTTAGGTACTCTTTGTGTATAGATATTAAATGACTAAACGCTAGTTAACGAGCCACACATGGCCTCGTTCCATATTTTAGGTTTAACTACTGTCCATATACAAATCTATTTAACAAATTGTTTATAATTATTTAAAATTCCTAAATAAATTTTGAAAGTTATCCTTGAATTTGTATTTAAAAAAAAGTAAAATTGCAGGGACCAATTGATTGTTTATATTGGAAGAATTTGCAAATCTTTAATCATGCCGTAATTAATATGTAAATATGTATATATAACCTATGTTATTGGCTATTAACACAAAACATTGTATCAATAAGAAAAGATTATAACGTTGATGTCTTTAGTATCAAAGTGCGGTCACTATTAAAAAGACATCAACGTTGCAAATTACGAAGTGACTTTATAAAACACAATGACATTGAATATTAACAATAAACAATGTGTCGAAGCTTAGTGAAAAAAATTATACCCGTCGCTAATTACAAAAATTACGTAATAACGTATCGCTGTAAAATTCGATATTCAAAAATATGTGTTGCTTTTTTATGTGTTATATTTGTCGTGAAAAATATGTTTCCAAATGTTGACAATAGTCAAAAGGTATTTTCAAACGATAATAAATGAATGAATAAATGATAAATATCAAGTTGTTTACGTTTATTAATCGAGCGTACCTATCGATTAAAATGTCTTGCAATAGAAATTCCATTCCTTATCTCGGATTGATTGTGTAACTTCATATTGATGCCGATTTAATGCTAAAGTTGATTCAAAAACTGAGTGAAAGATAATTTATTTCATGTTACTACACGTATTTTAAAATTGAAATAATAAAAGTTGAAATGGTATGTTTCATTAGAATTGCCTATTTCAACATCATCAACCGCCAGATGTCACTAATGCCTTCCTGTTCGTCACCTTTATTGACAAACGCATTTATTGCGTCTGTCTCTTTTTGTGCGATATCCTAATGTAAAAATGTTAATTTTATGTGTAAATTGGCATCGTTAATCTTCGCTTGATGTCGTTTTCTTTCGTCAATTAAGTACTTTATCTAATTTAAGTAGAACAAGTGTATGTAAAGGTTGCGTGCGGGAGTCGAAATCAGGATCAAGGTGTTGAATACAATGGATGAATCGTTATATTTTATATCGCTGTAGAACAAGGTAATATATATATTCGTATAAGACAAAAGGCACGCAGTGGTTTCGTCCTTCGCACATTAGAGCCATCATTTACTAAGTGTTGCAGAGGTGATTATCGAATCTCTAATGCAAACAGTGCATGTAAGTATTGTGCGGTGCGCGGCCGACGCTATCGTAGAATATACATACCTCACGTTGTATTCAAGCGACGCCTGTACTAATTCGTTCTTCCTTGGTGGTGGTTATTCTTGCTTGCTCCTGTAACATTCACATATTGATCAAATGAATTCTTACTAATGAATCCCAGTGTTCACAATGGCTAATGTTAAAAATAGATTAAAGGCGTCTAAAAAGGACTCATCTAAAAGTACTGCTAAAAAAAGTCAATCCCCAACAGGTATAAGTGATGGGACTAATGCTCATATAGTTATGAAAAAACCCTCTAATGAGGCGAGGTTGGGAGAAAAAGACAAATTGCGATTACTTCTTAAGAAGGGCCACCTTCTTAAAGACAAATTCAAGAAAAAATCTGAACCTGAATTCACACCTCACTTCGATGTAGTTAAGAGTGGCTTGATGTCAAAAAGTGGACGAATCAAAGTGAAAAAGAAAGTGCATTTAAAGATTCTTGATAATATATTAAAAAATGAATTGAAGATACAGGACAGTCAACCAAAAAAACAGAATGCAAAAGAAAAAACATCACAATCTAGAGCATTAAACAACAATGAATGCAGTTTGAGCAACCAAAATAAGACTAAATCTAATAAAGTAAGTAAAAATATTGGGAAAAAAAGAAATAGGAAAAAATCATCACAGTCAGCCAATGAAACATTAGTTCAAAGTAAGGAAAGAGAACGGGAATTATCATGGATGGCAAAACAATGTCTTACTTATAGCACATCTTCAAAACGGAGAGTTTACCAATGTGATTACTGTCAGAAATTCTTCATTAATAAAACCTCTATGCGCAGACATATCTATGTACATCTTAAAGTGGTGCCGTACACCTGCAAATATTGCTACAAAAGGTTTTATATAAAAGAAAATATGGTGACTCATATGAAGCTGCAACACTCCAGAGGTATGAAGGTTGCCAATCATTACATCTGTGCTGTATGTGAGGAACCATTTCTGTTGAAAGAGAAGTTGGATCAGCACATGATGATCCATGTAAAAAATGAAGAGCTACTCAAGTGTATATTTTGCAATAAGCAATTTACACACCATGTACTTCTCCATGAGCATGAAAAAGAACATCTTATTACTGGCAAGTACAAGTGTAACGTTTGTGACATGAGCTATGACAGCAGAAGTAACCTAGCCCTTCACATTAAAAGCCATTTAAAAATAAAGGATTATGTGTGCCAGTACTGCGGGAAAGAGTTCCTACGAATTACATCATTGAGAAGACATGTCCAAATCTGCCATGCGGGACTATTAATACAGTGTCCAATCTGTAAGAAGAAATTAAAGGGACATTTAACGGAGCATTTGCGTACGCATGAGAAGAAACGCCCCCACAAGTGTCCAGATTGTGGTCAACGGTTTACACAGTCTACACAGCTGAATGTACACCGCAGATGTCATACAGGAGATAGACCGTATCCTTGCAGAATTTGTGATCGTCCATTCACACATTCTAATGCTTTGATGCTTCACATAAGACGTCATACAGGCGAGAAGCCTTTTAAATGTGCGATGTGCCCTCTCTATTTTTCTCAATTACCACATATGAAGGCGCACATGAGGAATATTCATGGCCAGAATCTGCCATACAAGTGTGACAAATGTTCACAATTCTTTAAGCTGAAAGCCCATTTAGCAACACATGCTAAAACATGCATGGTAAATGGCATGGAGCAGACGCCTGATCAAGAGGATGACTTGATTCCAAAATATGATATAGAAGTCGAATCTGTTATGACTTTATCAAGAATGAGGTTCTTGCTGGCTCTTCTCTTCACAATGATTGCGAGTAAAGAAAAACTTAAATATTTAGGTGCGTAAATATTTATTTTATTAAGACAATTTTTGGTCACAAACATAAACACGAGTGCACTGGATGTTTTATTTTGGATTTAGCATACATTGCTTCATGTGTGTGTGTGCCTATAACAGGAACCCATTTCTCACACACTACACTACATAAGTCATTATACTGTTTGAAACATTTACAGGACAAATTTAAGTCTTTTCAAAACTCCTAGGCCAGACATAAATGGGATTTTGTAGAGACCACAAAACATTCATATTCTCATTACAATGACTGACTCATTTATTGCACAATCATTTATTTTGTGTTTATTTTGATATATTTTGGTCCACACAAGGTTTTGAGTGTTTGTGTGCTTCTGTGAAGTATTTTGATTGTTTGTCAACCAGCTTTGTCAGTGTTATATTTAGAAAAATGTCATCTTTTTGTAGGCAGAAGGCGACATTGCAGATGTCATGGGTAATTTTTCTATAAGTGAGTTCATTTACATTCCGTTAATAATAATGGTGTTGGTATTTATGGATTAGAGGTGTTGGTTTTGGTTGGGTTTCTTCGGGTTCATATTATTATCGCTTGTGCAAACTTAAATATGCTTTAAAATACCTTTGTTTGCATAAAATTCAAATTATCTTGGAAGTTTTTGTTGAGAATTTAAAAGAATACTGTTAATTGTATCATAGAATTTGCAAGAAAAAATTACTTATTTCCTTCTTAAATTACATTTACTTTAATATTTACACCTTAAAGGTCCTTTGATTAAAAGTAGGCAATGCATCTGCATTGCGGATGTCTGGGCAGCTGTCGATTTCGGCTACCACTGCTGGCCGTTTGCCCGTTTGCTACCTTATTATATAAAAAAAATTATAAATACCATAGGATTATAAATTTGGAAACTTAAAAAATCTAAAATAAATTATTACTGAATATAAAACCTTGTGATTGTAAATACATAATGTTATTTTTAGGTATGAATAAAAATTTATTTGTTATTATTTATTAAGATATATTTTGTTTTAACAGGATTTAACAAGCGCCTAATTGATGATCTTCTCGTAGAATCATTAGAGGCAATGGGACATAAACCATGTAGAAATAAATCTTTGTCTCCGCTAAAACGTCTACGTAACAATATAGACATATTATTAAAAGGTACAGTCCCGAGAGAGAAGATGGAAAAATTTGAAAAGGAGAATAAAACAACTGAAGAACTGCTAGAATTGCTAACCAATGAAAAGAAAATTAACTAAAAAAAGGTTAAGGTTTTATTTTTATTTTGAAATATAATTATTATTTAATTTAGCACTATTTATATTTTACACAAACATTGTATTTTATGTTATAACATCACAGAATTAGATGTTAGATAAATTATTTTTTAAATAATTATATTACATTAAATATTGGTAATCCAAAGATCATAATTTATAAAAAATAACCAAGACTATATTAATTACATTTGTAACTTGCCATTGAAAACTGAAGTGATTAGTCCAAAGGTTTTATTATAATTGTTATTTATTTTAAACATATTTTTAATTAATTTGATTTATAATAAAATGTTATTTTTTATTAGGGTGTGATTGATAAAATAAGTAGATTTAATGTTTGTTTGATTTCATAAAATTGGAGAAGGCATTTTTTTATTATTTCAACTGTTTAAAACATTGTTGTCTTATTAGACTATGTTTTGTGCCATTATATAATATTTCAACAATTTATCATACCTATTGATTTGTAAACTGTAGGTCCTGGGTTCGAATCTCGACATTTACCACGTGTTTTTCGATTATCAAATTTTCCTATGTACTTTTATCTAGCGATGCAACCTGAACACATGGGAGAAGAAATTCAAAGATGTGTTTGAAGTCTGGATGACTTCAAACACATCTTTGAACTAACCCTAACCCATTCTAGGCCAGAGTGGTTGACTAAGGCTTAGTCACTTCTAATTGGGGTATGCTTCGAGCCCTTCGGTGGGGACATATGATGATGATGATGATGATAATGATCATATAATACATAACAGTAGCTAGATTCATAGGTGTTTTGCTTTCCTCTACATTAATGCATACTGTATACTTTCTTTAGTGCCTGCTTTTAAGGTGATTAAACATCACCTCTGTGTTATAAATTTGGAAGTATCAATTTGAATTGTTTTAGGTGCCATTATTTTTGTTCTCTGTGTTGTCTACTGATAATGATAGAATAAGTAATTTCTAAGGTAAACGTAATGTTTTAATATCGTACAGTGTAATTATGTAATGCATTAGTACATAGAAACATTAATAAGATAATGCACAGTTAGTAAAATGTTTAATTTTTTCGAATTATGAATGTTCAAGGATTCGAATTATTCGGGATTTCAAATTATTAGTTTCCAGTTTCGAATCGAATGTCAATATTTGTTTCAGAAGGAATAATTCGTAAGTTCGAATTATTCGCATCCGTATCGTTTAGTTTTTAATAATGAGTGCCAATTCAAGTTTCTTACACATATTTCCTGTCCTCTATAAATATAAAGTATGTTTTAATCCCCTTGTATCACCCTCGGTTGGTAATTATTTTAGCTTGATATGTAACACATGGTACCGATTTGCTATTTCAGTTTTTGAAGTTTAATAACTACAATTTCTATTTACCTATAATATTTAACTAAGCAACTATATATTAAGGACAATATTAAAAAATATCAATCAGTACTAGAATAAATTACCAAAGATAATTATTAATAAACGTTATAAAATGTATGTATTTTATTAGTCTGTAAACATCCTCTAAAATTTCATCGGTTAAAAGAAAACACGTAGCCAGCGTAGATTGGAAGTTGGGGTGCCTTCCATCTGAAACCCGCGCGTTCTGATCTCTCGCTAGAGATGTGCAAGGAAACTTTGTGGGCAACAGAAGTTTCCTAGAAGATGGTAGTCCATCTTTGCGTAATGAGGACGATTCGTTGGCCTACACAGTAAAAGAGAAGGCCGATTTCTTGGTATCATTCCCAGCATCTAACTCAAAACTGGATGAAAAAGGTAAATTGCCGCCGAAAATCCCTGGCGGTGAGACCTTTATGTCAGAAATCCAATTTTTCCAGGGAGTAATGTGCAAAACTGCTGCTGACCATCTCTGGGTTGTCAACAAGTCGAGTGGGCCCGACGGTGTTCCTCTTATTGTGTTAAGGACATTTGCTCCTGAGTTGGCACCGACCTTAACGCATCTTTTTCGGTACTCCTACTCCTTTGACTTTGTCCCGAAATTCTGGAAAATCGTCCTAATTTACCCGATCTTCTAAATTCCTTTTTGGTAGTTTAGCAACTCTGGTAGCAGTTTGGCCTGGTTTATAAGAATTACAATTTAAAAATTGCATACTTTTGAAAAATTAACTGGGTACAATTACTTTTGATAAGAAAAATAAATTTTCGTTTTTACCGAATACTCTCTACGCAATATTTTAATTTTATCGATGTGGCTACACTTGACAACACTCAATATAACAAAAACGTCAAAACAAATGAGAAATATTTCAAAAACTGTCATAACAAAAGCTCATCATGTGTTATTCTATTATTGGTGTTTAAAGTTTCACAAATAGTTTGTTAAACATACAAAAGTAAAAATGGGTACCACAGGACAATCAATAACATTAGCAAATAGTATAATAGGAGTTGGTATATTGGCAATGCCTTTCTGCTTTCAACAAGTAAGTATTTTCCAATTCAGACACGAAAAAAGTATACGTAGCATTATTTTCGTTTGAATAACCTAATTATTTGTATAAATAAGAAATAGTAGTTACAATAAAATGCAGTCAGATATTTGGATGTGCTCAGATATTGCTATTATTTAATATCTTTCGTAATTCGTTCTTTCTTTAATTCCTGACATTATGCAAATTCCATGCGAAATGTAAACAATGCAACTTAGCTCTGCATGTGTAAAAACGTAAATAATTTCCAGATGTTTGTATAGAAAATTAAGTGGGAATAATGAAATAATTTAAAACCGGATAAGCTTGAATTTGTTGTAATTGTCGATTATTTATAAAAAAATAATATTTAACACAGATTATAAAGCATATTTTGTATTCAATGAAACATTAGAAAAGTGATACAATATCCACTTGTGACTATTTCAGTGTGGAGTATTATTAGCTGGCCTAATACTTCTGCTGATGGGTTTTGTATCAAGGCTGTGTTGCCATTTTTTACTTAAATCAGCAATTATCACAAGGAGACGGACATTTGAATTTTTAGGTAAGGTCAGTAAACATAAAGTAATAAACTCTCTTATATATTTTATTTACTAGGTTTATGTGGCAACTGTATTCACACAATTTAAAAAAAGTGTTTATTCTACATTTGTGCTAAATTTTAACCAGATCCATTGAGCCATTTTGGCGATATGTTGTTACAAACATTCCTTTTTATACTATTACTGAGATCTTTTTTTTTAATTACGTTTGATAAGCCAGCGCTTGACCACAATCCCACCTGGTATATCTTCAACCACTAAGTAATTTTTAAGATCAGAATATGACTATAATTATTTTTGGCAAAATTATTTGATCACCTTTTATCTTATATGAGATCTTTCCTTGTATTCCTGCTTTATAGCTATTCATGTATTAAAATCGAAAATTCTATTTCATATTTTAGCGTTTCATGTATTTGGACCAGCTGGCAAGTTAGCTGTAGAGTTAGGTATTATAGGTTTTCTAATGGGTACCTGTATAGCATATTTTGTGGTGGTCGGTGACTTGGGACCTCAAATCATTGCAAAGATGTTTAATATTAACCAAAGTGACATTTTAAGGTAAATACTACCAGTATTTCTCACTTTAAAATACTTAAATGACAGTGTAATACTTTAAATTAGCTGTTGCCTTCGATGTTGTTAAAAGAAACACTTAATTAATAGCCTGTGTGTTCTTCCATACTATATCTGTACAAAATTTCAGCAAGATCCGTTGAGCTATTCCGGAAATACCTTCTTAAGCATCCATCCATTAATCTAAATGTTCATATTTATAATATTAGTAAGATTCAACTGATTTGACTGTATTATAATTAAATCTGAACTTAACTGGTATCAATAAGTATCCATACCCTACAAAGTAAGACATACAACAAATATTTTATTGCAGCAAAAGAAAGCAATGTTTAGTGTCAGATAACATCTACTTTTAATATCTTTTTATATTATGAGGTAGTAAACAAGCTAATGGCCTCTTGCCAAAAAAGTAATACAACCACAACCTATAGTAATCATAATTACAAATGCTTTGCCTAATTTTACACAACAGGGAGAGGATGCACAGAAAAATTAAATTTTCTCCTTCCTAGACATATACTGCATCTCAAATTTACTTCCCCTTTCCATTCTTTCCATATGACAAAAGGGTGGAAAGGGAAAGAGGACTAAAATAAGGCCTCTGTTGCACACACTTATCAGACGAAATATAGAATTACTTCCGCTAGATGTGTGTCTTCTGTATGGTTGTGGTATTGCTAAGGGCGAGCCAATTCGTGCAACGGATGTTGCTGATGTTAACACACTGTTAACTATATTATTATCATGTGTACTTCAGTAATATCTTTTAATAGTTCCATTTGATATTTTTTTTTTACATTTTCAGGACCTCAATTATGGTAATAGTGTCACTAGTATGTGTGTTGCCATTGGGATTATTAAAAAATGTGGACAGCCTGAGTAATGTTAGTGCGGCAACAATATGCTTTTACTTCTGTTTAGTGATAAAAGTATGTGTTTTGGTTTATATACATATGAGTACAGTGACATCATTGAAAAGGTTATTGATAAAGTTTGTGTATGGATTTCATTCAGGTGATTTTTGAAGCGACATCCCAGTTATTGACCAGTGACTGGCACATGCGTATTGACACATGGAAGCCTTCCGGAGTTTTACAATGTGTACCTATATTCTCTATGGCATTGTTTTGTCAAACGTAAGTATATATGCCTATATGAATGTAGTCTATGTTAGGATAAAAAAAATAGTCTATCAGTTATTTCACAAATTATTTTTAATTAAATTTATTCAATATAATTTTTAGGATGTCTTTAAAAATTAAACTTCAGATAGTGGATATAATATTAATGAAATACGGGATTCATTTAGTGTTAATTATGAAAGTGGTATTAGTCAATTCAAACTTTAAAAACAACGTTTTAGTGTGTTTCTTGTTTTTCACAAAATTTCATATTAATATTTTTTTTTAGTTAATCAAAACTAAATAAATTTTAAATTAATATGACAATGACAATTTTTTTTTTAAGTTTATTCAAATGCAATTTATTAAATATCTCCAAACAAGAAATGTATGACGTAGACCACATTTCTTATAATCGGCACAAATAATACAAGATTACTTTAAAACATTATTAAATTACTTTTTAATGGGAGCAAAGAAATTATAAGTATAATTTTCCCCATATGGCGTGGATTTGTATATTTCGGGTATTATAAACCTACAATATTACTTCAATTTATAATTTTTCAAGTTTTTATTAATTTAAAGTCATTAAAAGTAATTTAATTAATGTCATAAGCCATAGTTTATAATTATTTTAGACAGCTGTTTGAAATCTTTGAGTCCCTGCCGTCTCTGTCGTTGGAGAAGATGAACCTTGTGACCAAGAATGCTATCAACATTTGCACCGCTGTGTACTTCACGCTGGGCTTCTTTGGATACGTAGCATTCAGTTCACACAATATATCAGGTTAGTATCACACATACAAAATGTCTACAATTCAAGTACATTTTGGAATATCGTTGCAATTTAGGATTCTTTTATCTTTTTAGTATTTATATTGAACCTTTTTAGGGATTCACAGTTGTTAGTTGAATGGGAATTGAAGTAAGAGAGCAGTCTATATTATTTGGTTATTAATCAGATGTATTTTTATAAGTAAAAATGTATGTAAAAATTATTTTATTGTGTATAAATTATGTAATATAAAATATATATATTTTTTTAAACTATGATTCGATTTTAATGTATTTTTTATAGATTTTAAAATATTCTTATTTTGTAAATTTGATTATTAAAGCTATGGTGAAATTACAAAATCTAGGTCTCCCCTAGTTCTAGGAATCTAGGACTATGAATTGTTATAAATAACCATTAAGAGTAGTGGTTTGACGGTCCTTTAGTGTGAATATACCAAATTAAATGTACACTAAGGACTTCCCTGAAGGAATTACTGAGCGCATCAGTAAGCGTTTGCCCACTCGTGTAGGCAACATCCTGATGAGCCTGAGCCCAACGCTGGGCAGTGACGTCATCAAGCTGGGCTTCGTGATGTCGCTGGCCTTCAGCTTCCCGCTCATCATATTCCCCTGCAGAGCCAGCCTCTACTCATTCCTATACAAAAAGGTATTCATTCACTTCCTTCTAATATAAAAATGTATTACTGGTCTTAAAGAAATGTTTTTGTATATTTAAGTGGTTACGGGTTTTTGCTGCATAAACAAACCGTAAATTTTGTTTCCGATTTCTAAAATAAGTGGGTTTTACAGCGGACTTTCGAAACTCTTTAATCATCCGGCTCGAAGGACTTATTTAGTTGCATTTAGATAAACTTATATCGACAATGTCCTCAATGAGATAGTTTAAGATATATTTGAAAAATAACAAAAAATTGAACGAAAATATCAATAAAATTAGAGTAAAAAACAGATGACAATAATATGACATGTGGCTGACGCAGTAAGTGTTGCCAACTTTAGTAGCGAAGTAATATAAAAATAAATAAAGAAATGAAACTTTATATGCGTATCAAATAAAACTTGTTACCTAGTGGTAACGAGTGGATTATTATTGGGTTTAGGTTGTGCCGTCTATTAGTACGTATATATGTATGTATATAACAAGCTTTTGCCCATCCTGACAGATATAAAAAAAACATAGTAACCTATGTGTTTTTACAGACTATGTTTTATATTTGTGCAAAATTTCATCGAGATCCGTTGAGAAATACATTCATCTAAACTTTTACTTATATTGTTATTTTTTTGGATAATTCACACAATATGTTTATAAACTACAGCCTATGTGGTTCTAAAGTATAAGCTATATTGTAAAGTTCGATCGAATTCCATTCAGTTATTTTTTCTTGAAAGAGTAACAAACATACATCCATACATTTATACAAACTTTCGCCTATATTTTAGTATGTGTGTGTATTATTGCAGGTGCACCCAGCTCAGCATGATCATATAATAAACCATTCAATACCGATTACAACATTCCGTTGTATCACTGTAGCGATAATAGCTGTCGCCTTGTTCGTCAGTCTCCTATTACCAGACATAGAAGTGGTGTTGGGGCTCCTCGGGTCCACCATCGGAGTCCTAATCTGTGTGGTCTTTCCTGCAGCTTGCTTCATCAATGTCACATTTAAGAATACCAATGAAAGATTGCTGGCCAAAGTATGTTTTTATGCGTTGATTTTTTTATTTTGTGTTTCTTTCAGCTCCTTATTGTCATGATAAATAGTCTATATATATAACTACTATTTCCATACAGATTGAAAAAAATACTTTACATTTTCCAACACTCCAATACTAATGACGAGTTTTTTCAGAATTACAGCAAAATAAATCTTTCATTTGTTCGATTAAAAAGTTTGTGTCTCTACTTTTATAAATAAATAATAATTGTAGGTAGTGTTAGTATTGGGTCTGATCATCCTGGTGCTGGGCACCTGCGCCAACCTGCAGGCCGCAGAGAGCAAGTACGACGACAAGCTCATCACGCAGGACCGCATCGACAAGATCGTCGAGGACTTCTTCCACAACATGGAGAAAGATGGAGGTATTTGACACACCTTGAAGTTGAATGACTTTAAAGACAGTCAATAGACGAACTCACTATGGAATCGATTAACAATATTTTAAATTCTACTCAATTATACTGATGTTAATTCCCATTTGTCTTTTAATATTTCAAGGTGTGAAACCTGTAGCCGAAGTAAAAAGCGACATTATAACGAATAGCGTTGAAGATAAAGCCCCTAAGGAGATTATAAA
>JAAOEG020000004.1:2281688-2298651 GCA_011763625.2 Papilio bianor
GGAAGAGGAAGAGGACTAGTATTAGGCCTCCGGCACCACACTCATCAGACGAAACGCGGAATTACTTCCACTTGACGTCTGTCTGTGTGGTGGTGGTATCACACCGGGCGAGCCCATTCGTGCAAAGATGTTAAAGCGGGCTCTACCACTGTTCACTACAGAAGTCAATTCAAGATATTGGTTTATTTTTGGTATAATAAAAAAGATTATACAAATGTTTTTTCATCGCAGCAATAATAACCTTTTCTTGTATATATTGTAGAGCTGGTGCGCGGGGTAGGGCAGGGCTTCGTACGCGTCGTGGCGCTCCGGCAGCAAGCCCACGCGCAGGAACCACTGCACCACTTGGAAGTACAGCGACACCAGGCCCACACCCTTGTACTTCTCCTCCATCTCACTCAGAGCTACACACGGCATATGGATGGATGTCTCAATGTATCTCCAGGGTTCAGTGGATCACAATTAAATTTGACACAGATAAAACGTAGTCTGGAAGAACACATAAACCTATGTGTTCTTCCACTACGGAATGGAAGAACATTAATTAGTTAATTAAGTTATTTTTTTTAATCTATAGGCTATAGCTATAAGTTATAAACACTTTTCATCTTATCTTAGTATAATATTATAAATATAAAAGTCTGGATAGATAGAACAGTTACATGAATCTCGCTGACATTTGCTGTACTAAGTTTTTTTTACATTATTAAGTATACAAAATTATATAAAATAGAACGTCAATGGTTCAGGGGTTAAGCAACTTGATTTAAGACTTGTAATTTCAGGTCCTGGGTACGTTCCATGTACCAATGTATTTTTCGATTCTCTAATTTTATATGTAAGGAAAACATCGGGATGCACATCCGAGAAGAAATTCAAAGATATGTGTGAAGTCAATGCGTTGAGCCAGTATTGACTAAAGCCTAGTCTCCCCTAACTTAGGGTAGGATCACCCCTCAGTGATGACGTGTAATATGATAATAATAAAAATTATAAACATACCATCAGGTACAACCAGGTTACAGCATTTAGTTAAAATGGCGTCCAACAATCCTGTCAGTTGTGTCAACTGTTGCACGCAATGTTCTAAACATCTCATTATATTCCTGAAGATAAAAAAAGCTTTATAAATGGAAATAAGCAAAGGTAAATATAAATTCTTATAAGATACCCGACAGTAACTTACCTGTCAGGTAATATTGTTGAAGTGAACAACGGAGCTACCAACTCTTTTGCATTTTCCTTTAATTCTATAGCTCTTTTCCAACACCATTCCACCTAAAACATAGAAATAAACATAAATTTAAAAAAAAAATGTGATTTTATACTTTTATTCACTTCCTTTCTTGCTTTTGGTTTATGTATTTTTTATACCCTGTTATATAAGTATGTAAAATTTCATTGTCATTTGACCTAATTTAAATATTCTTTTACTTATAAAAAATGCGAAAGTTTAGAACAGTTTGTTTGTTACAAGGTATTTCCTTAATGATTGAATATTTTAAACAGATCTGACTTTAATTTGGCATAGATATAAAACACAACCTGGAAAGCCTCATAGGCTGAAATATGTAAGGTTTCCTGTGGAATGTTTAGAAATCTTATATTTAATTCATAACTTCTAAACAATTCAACTCATATTATTGAAATTTGACACAATATCTTATTAATATTATAAAGTTAAAATTTTAGATGGATATATGTATGGATAAATGTTTGAAACCATCTCCAGAACGGCACAACTAATCTAAATAAAATTTGGCAGAGATGTAGTATAAGTTTATTTTTTTTAATTTCGCGTGGACGGAGTCGCGGATGACAGCTAGAATATAGTCTAGAATAACATATGTCTGTCAGACGAAGTCATTGGCAACAGCTATACATACCAGAAAAGTGAGCGTACATCCCAGTCCAGTGTGAGTGCCGGTGGCCCAGTCGTGAGCGCAGCGCTTCAGGAAGCGCGTCAGGCGAGCCTCCAGCGCCACCGACAGCAGGAACCTGCGCTGCTCCTCCTGCACCAACAAATCTACCTCTACAACTAGCATAAGCCTGGAAATTTGATGGAATGGTTCAAGTAATATTAATTAACTTGAACCACTGTTCACTGATGAGAGAGAGAGAGAGAGAGAGAGAGATGAGATGTTAACTGCGCAGTTAACATCTGTTCCACGGAATGGCTCGTCCACCACAGAAGTCCTCCCGTGAAGTCTAAGCAAATCCATTTAAAGTCTGATGAGTGTGTTGAGGAGGCCTCATTATCTACTTTCTCTAGCTACCATTTTCTTATAAGGAAATGATGGAATGAGAAAGTGGTATTGGTGGTGGTCGGAGGAGTGGACGTATAAGCAGGAAAATATCCTCTTTCTATGCGTCTTCTCCGTATATTAAAGGTAGGCAATGCATCTGCAATTGCGGATGTTTGTGGGCAGCGGTCGCTTCGCTATTTCGACGAATCCAGGTGGCCGCTTTCTTGTTTGTCACCTTGTGTTAAAAAAAAACTAACTACCTTTTACCCACAGCTTCGCGCTTCGCGGAATTAACAAAAACTTAGTAAGTCTTAATAAGTCTATGTGTTCTTTCAGATCCTACATCGATGTAAAATTTTATCGAGATTCGCAGTTAAGGAGATCCAAAAAACTTCCAACCATACAAACTTCTAAACATCAATATTTATATTAATAAGTATTATAAACAAAAATCAAAGTCGTTTATCAAAAAAAAAAACTAAAATACAAGGTATAATAAATATAAAAAAAACCGCTTTTGAAGATTAAATAATTTATCGCTTTCTTGTCCTTTGTTTACAATGTAAAAAAAAAACACGCAGGCAAAATAAAATCGTCAAATCTTAGGAATATTATAAATGTGAGTATAAAGTTATCTCCATAACGGATCAATGGATCTTAAAGAAATTTGGCACAAATATAGAGCATAGTCTGAACACATAACCTACAAAAGTAAGTTAAGTAACCACATAACCTATAAAAGTAAGTTAAAATAAAAATTTTAATTCCGCGAGGACGAAATCGCAGACTCTAAGATCGCTAAGTCTATATTAGTGTAGAATTGTGACATTAAATGTATACTTAGGGTTCCCTTAGTGAGTGCGATAGTGACCTGGGTAAGGTTCCTGCCGTACCCCTGGCCGCACGGCGCGTAGAGCGGGGTCAGGCCGGCTGCCACACAGGCGTGGTACAGCCTGCCCGGGGCCAGCAGCGCGGTGGGCCCCGCCTCGTCTATGGAGTTGATGATCTGACGCTGCACCCCCACCGTGCCCAGGATCGTGGCCTCCGAAGTGTTCAGGCATACGCAGTCTGTGGACAAACATTGTGATACCATTGGTAGAATGAAAGCTACCTTAAATAGAGCCTTTTATATTTTGGTTTACACATTTGGGTCCGTGGGTAGAATAAAACCTATTTTGAATACAGCCTTTTATATTTTGGTTTACACATTTGGGTCCGTGGGTAGAATAAAACCTATTTTGAATACAGCCTTTTATATTTTGGTTTACACATTTGGGTCCGTGGGTAGAATAAAACCTATTTTGAATACAGCCTTTTTTATTTTGGTTTACACATTTGGGTCCGTGGGTAGAATAAAACCTATTTTGAATACAGCCTTTTTTATTTTGGTTTACACATTTGGGTCCGTGGGTAGAATAAAACCTATTTTGAATACAGCCTTTTTTATTTTGGTTTAGACGTTTGAGTCCGATTAAGTATTACCAAAGCAAATTTATTACAATTTATGACCCTCTCTTCTCCATGTCATCAAAAGCAAGAAAAGCTTTTACCCCCTTTTTATAAAAAAAGAAAAAAAAACCCTTCGTATATTTACGTAAAGCCAAGTATATATATGCATATTCCTTTTAACGTATTCTGTTTATTTATTGTTTCATGAACAGCGATTATAATTATAGAAATAATAATTAATAAAATTCTGATGACATAACCACCAACTAGAACAAACCCCACCCACCCCATATGTCATCTATACATATAATAAAATTGGAGTGTCTGTTTGTAATATTTAAATAACCGTTTTTTACTACATGTATATGAATATATACATACACAACAAAATGACATTTTTTTACAATTTTTGTCTTTCTGTCTGTTCCGGCTAATCTCTGAAATGGTTGGACCGATTTCGACGGGACTTTCATTGGCAGGTAGCTGATGTAATAAGGAGTGACTTAGGCTACGTTTATTTTAGAGAAAGAACGCGCGGAAGTCGCGGGCGGCAGCTAGTGAATGATGCAAGTGTTAGTACTCACTGTACTGCAAGGAGTTGGGGTAGAAGTGCTCCTCGAGGCGCGTGGCGTGCGAGTAGGGCGCCACGGAGGCGGGGGCCAGGCGCGCGTCCAGCGCCGGGCCGCAGCCCTCGCCCGCCGCCGCCGGCCGCACCACGCTCATGAACCCGCTGCTCTCCAGCTGGTACGTGGCTGTCGAGGTGTTAACCATATTATTGGATGAGCGCATAACAGGTGGCATCGATGCCCACCACCGCCTATAAAAGGAAACGCGCAGTCGATCGACTCGTATGCATAATACGAGGTTTCCTAAGTGATCGTACGTTTCCCGGTGAAACTGTAAATGCCTCTTCAAGGCAAACAGTGACAAGTCAGCCACAAAAAAAAAAAAAAAAATGTTAAATAGTGAAAATCGAGCGCCGTCCTTTTTGCTGTTCGGACACCATTGGGTGAGGTGGTTGGTTTCGATGATACTTGTTGCGTAAATTGGTCGCTTCGCTGGTTGTTTATGTTTCCAATATTATTTTCTTTTTTGTTATAAGAATATCATAAGTTCTATTAAACTAAATTGTTTAGGTTAGATCTTTTTTTTTTATATTTTAACACTTCTGATTCCTAAAAATATATACTTTTTTTTTTTTTTATTCGAGTGCATAAATCGAAAACAGCATTGCAGGACAGTCCAAAATTTTATTTACAGTCTTAAAACACAGAGTATATCGTTTTGTAATAAGTGACAAAACTATATACTGTACTAATATTATAAATGCGAAAGTTTATAAACAAATAGACAATTTTTCATCCCAGAAATTGTTACGGTTCCCGAGGGATACATTAATTTACATTATATGTAGTCTAAAATAACACATAGGCTACAAAACGTCTAAAAAAAATTAGTATATAGGCATTGTGTTCTTCCCGGCTATATTCTATAACTGTGCCACATTACATCAATAAATAAAAGGTAGCCTATGTCCTTTCTCAGGGTCTAAAGATTGTCTGTGCCAAATTTTATCAAAATCGGTTGAAAGGTTTAAGCGAGAAAGCGTAACAGACAGACAGAGTTACTTTCGCATTTATAATATTAGTAGGGATAAAAGATTAGTTTCTCAAATATTTTGTAATCAATGCAGTTTTAAGGTAAAACTAACCGGGCATTTGATCTTTGTACCACTGATCCAAGTCGAAGAGCATCATGGCATAGTGCGTGGACTCCGAGCCATGCTCTCCCTGCTCGCCCCAGCACTCCCACACCAGCTGGCTAATGTTCAGCATACCTGGAACCACACACATATTATAGCCTGACCGGTAATACCAAAACCGTCATTACATTGCGCAAAAAAAAAAAAAATTTCTTTCCACACATAAGTGAAGTAATAAGGAACCACACTACGGCCAGGATCTTTATATTCTTGGTTAGGCTTCATATTGTTTTCCCTTTTTATTTCACACACAGAAAAACAATAAAAAATAATGTAATAGACTGTATTGTAGTAAGGAAAAATCAAGGTTTTTAGTTTATAAATTAAAAAAAAAGTAATTTTCAAAGTACAGCTGCCGAACCTGGATAAGTGATAGCCCGATGGACCAAGATATTTCTTTGCTTATAGAGGTTTCTTGCTTATCCAAGTGCAACTGTATATAACCGATCCTAAAACTACCTTAGTTTGGTTGTTTAATTTACATTTATTAAAAAAGTCTAGTATCAAAATATTTTTCTTTGGTTTTAAAGGAAATGAAACACAAAAATTGTTGTGTGTCAAGATGGAATTTTAAAGTGACTTACTGTCTTCACCTTCTTCACCCAGAGGGGAGCTGATGGTGTAAGTGTGGCATGATATACACCTCCCACCTATCAGAGATTTAGAGTCCTCGGACCCATTCAGTTCTATTTGGAATCTTATTGTTGCTGATGAGAAATCCTAAAAATAAAATTTTATAATTAAACAAAAATTGCAAGCTGATTTTTTTTATTTGATTTTTTGATATTCAGTTTTGTTAGTGTTTTCCAAAATGGCCACTTAAAATCGCTGAAATAGCCAAGTGACCGCTGCCCATAGACATCTGCAATTGCAGATGCGTTACCTTCCTTTAATCGACGGAGGAGGAGAAGCGCCGAGAAAGGATATTTCCTCTTCCGCGTCTTCTCCTCCTTGAAGTCCACTTCCTCTTCCCATCCTTACCTTAGAAGAAAAGGGTTGGAAGTAGAAGAGAACAAGTGTTAGGCCTCTGGAACGCACAGTCATCAGGCAAAACACAATTCCATGTTTTGTTCTTTCACTTAACGTCCATCTTCTATGTGGTTGTTGTATTACAGTGGTCGAGCCATTCGTGCGAAGATGTTAAAGTGAGCTCTATCACTGTTAAACCTTACCTTACCACTGTTACTTATTTTAAAAGCATATTTTGAGTTTTGAATTAAGTAAAAATGGTTGTCTGAATACAACATTTTGTCTTTTTTTTTATAAATAAATATGAAAACTCACTTGATATAAACATTTCGATTCTGACAAGATCCTTTTTCCCTGATATGACAATGAATACATCACAGCCAGTGGGAATTCTTCCTCTTCAAATCTATCTATCACTGAGAAAACAACCCAGAGGTAACAAAAAGCTTTCGGATCATCACAAGGCTCCTAAAAGTAATAAGAAATCATTTAAAAATTAAGTTATTTCAAAAGAAATTAAAATGACTGATTATAGTATTCCCATACTTTATAAGCCAACATTTCAATAACAATGTCATGTTCCCATTAAAAAAAGGAAACATTTTTATACATATTTTAGAAGACAACAGTTACATAGTGACACTTAACTGACTAAAATGTATATATCAATAAGTAGTAGTAAGAGTAAGAGATATCATGATAATAAGAAGTCATGGTAGTAATGAGTTTTCATTTTAGTAACCAACCTGAAATCCAAAGTGAGTGACAGGCAAACATTCAACATTAACTTGCGATGTGAACTCCAGGTCCAAAGTTAAAAGATTCCATATTTGAAAAGCTCCAAAGTTGAAGCCAACAGCTAAACTTCCTATTTCCGGTATATACTCCAAACTAGTCACTCTGATATGATCTCGCTTGGCTTTCATTCGTACAGTACCATCAGGATTACGGAAGATATATTGTCCGTCAAATGTGGAGTCCTCATTTAATATGAAACCCAAGTGATCTTCATTTTCTAATGCCAAGTCTCTTTGTTCTTCAATTTTGTGTAATTCTTTTAATGGTAAAAATTTAATGTTGGCTGCATTCTCTTCATTTAGTACTAAGTGTTCATAACCTTGAGAAATATCTTTCAATGCTGAAAAACCAATATTTATGACATTAAGGAAAAGACATACACATCACAATGTCTATTAAAGGCTACTTAATTAACATAAAATGAAAGATTGTTTTTTTAAATAGGAGAAGGGGACAAACATGCAGCAGAGTGCATAAAATGATTTAATCCGACGCCGATAAACATCTCCAATGACAGAGAAACTGTGAGAGGTGTGTTGCCAGCCCTTTAAGGGTGGTGTATTCTCTTTTCTTGAAGACCCCTAAGTTATAACTGTTGGGAAATACTGCTGAGGACAGAATATTCCACAATGTGGCTGTGCGAGGTAAAAAATGGTAGCCATCAAGGTGGTAACTTTGGAATTTGGCATGCTGTCAACTCAAAATGGTTTCTTTAAAAATATGTAAATGTACCTTTAATCAAAGAAGCTCTATTAAGGTCAAATATCAAGATTTCTCCCCTCTTGGTCCCTGCTGCAACAATATTATCGAATGCTGCAAATGATCCATCAGGTGTTCCATCACATATCGCAAGTTTTGTGATCACAACATCAGTATGTATGCAACGGAGTAATTGTGAACCGTTTACATGTAGAATACATATCATGCCAGTGATGTTGTCATAGTCCAAACTGATGACTAGCTGATGAGAGTTCTCTGTTAATGGTGTTGGCAGCTCTATTACGTTTGATACTGTGATACGGCTGTTACTGTAAAATACATAAGTAATTTTGTACACAATAACAGATGAAAGTTGGATAGTTAGTAAAGAGAGAATTTTGCAGAGTTTTATATTATCTGTTTCTAAAGTTTTATGTTCATAGCAAATTAATCATGTGCAAAATGACTGTATTTTAAACTCTTCAGTTCACTATTTAACAAGTTTATTTAAATTAGTTTCCTATATGATCTTATATTGTTAATTTTCATTTCTTTAATATAAATCTTCACAGATTTTACATTATAATCTATTCCATCATTATTGATCATGGAATAGTCTTTATACATTGCGGTTATGTTGTGTTTACTTAATATGTAGCGTAGGTGCATTGATGACGCAAGTGACGACTTACCTCACTCCAGTGCCGAAAGTTCGCGCGGCCACTTTTAATCCGCTTCTTAGGTCAACAACGCAAAACTTAGGTCCAAGGGCAAGCCATCCAAGTTTCGTATCTTTCAAAATTCCACCAAGAGGAGTGGTATCTAATAACAAATTTCAATTTAATATCATCCCATCACAATATTTACTTTGGCTTGTAGTAACTTACCCGTAAAATCCTCCGTGGGCTGCAAAAAACTAAACACGGCAGGAGATAGATTGATCGTCTTAATAATTGAGAAAACACTGTCTTGTAACTTTTGCATTTTTAAAATGATTTTCTAACGAACTAATGATAACCAATAATCCTACTAAAGGTTATAGAACATATTCTTCTAATAAAAGGACGCATAAACAATCATATCTATATATTCCTTGATTTTATATTTACTATTTGTATTGTAAAGATTTAGAATTTTCTACACGCAAAGCTTATTACAATTATCCATTTGTTAACCGCAAATAATATACGGTACGCGCGGAGGTATTTTCAATTTTGATGTTCAATGACATTGACATTTGATTACAAAGAGTATATAAAATATTATTTCTGATTATTTCAAATTAATTTAATAGTGTTGCCAAAGTGGAGTACGTTAAATGGATAGTTTACGCTCTTCAATCAATCTTAACTTATTTATATCCATGTAACTTTAATTTGTAAAAATCTACGATCATTTCAATTTCAATAACTTTGATTTCCTATACTTACACCGGAAAAACAGAAAGCCTGGTTTAGTAGCGTCGCAATCGCATTTTATATTGCTACAGTTTGCTCATTTTATGTCTAATTTATCGTGTCACTTTCCTTTCACTTATTATAAAATATTCCAGCACTAGCTGTCGCCCGCGACTCCGTCCGCGCGGAATCAAACAAAACTCAAAATCAAATCTATGCCAAATTTCATCGAGATCGCTTCAGCCGTCTAGGCTACAAACTCTAACAAACATCCATCTAAAATTTCGCATTTACAATATTGTTAAGATTTAAGACGTTTATCTTTCAATCTGAAAAGCTTAAATCTACATTTTGAAGTAAGAAGTAAGTACCTTCGAATATTTTTCTGGAGGTTTTATCATTTTTTGGGTCAGGCGGCAGGCCACTCATTAGCTCTGTAGCTTTAACGAGGCAATGTGGTATAAAGCGAATTTCTTAGTAGGGTGCTCTAAGATTTTGCTCAACAAGGGAAAGAATAAAAAATAATTAAATGTACGTTTTCTTATTTATTTACATATGAAGTAATAAAATAGAAGAAATATTTATTACACATAGTGTAGTTCTGAGCCAACAACACTGAACATTCTGAAAACATTTGGAGTAAGGACTTGTGAAAGTAAAATGAAACAGAAATTTTAAATGTTTATCCAAAATTGGGTAAACCCATTAATACGATTTTCTTGCAAGCAAATAAAAATATGTATAAACATAAGTAACACCGCCACAACTACACAAAACGGACAATAAATGTCAGATTTCTATACAATATTAAACACCTCTTTAAAACGTTTTGATTGACAACCTTTACTGCATACCACCTATAAAATTTTAATTCAAAAGTGATATAGTGGTCATCGGGATCTCAGATCCATTAAAACAAACACGTAATTAATGTATAAATAGAAGTGTGTAAACTGTAGTTAATTTGCCTAGATACTTAGACAGTCAGAATAATTAAAAAAATATAGTGGATTAGAAACGATAAACACATAAGAATTTATTTAAAGAAACTATCTACTTAATACCTATATAATAAAGTCATTTACATTTGACTAATATAAATAGAAACATTTGGAATATATAACGTAAATTTAAATTATTGGTAATGATTAAATAAATAAAACTTAATAATAAATGATATAGTATAAGAATAAATATTGAAAATAGTAATATAATTTAAAATGTAGCGAGACTTTTCTATAATATTCTTTTTACTCAATAAATAGAAAACACTTATCTGTCCCGATCTTTTTGTGATGTTGCCCTTATAAAAATCTGTTTACGTAATACATTTTTCTTTTTCTTAGTTTAAACATAAATTTCAGTATTAAATAACTTGTCTTTATTAGGTCAATACCCTATTTATGTCACTGCAGTAATTAAACACCAATAAGTATTTATTTCCGGTAATTGCCGGTGTAAAAAATTGTGTTTTTTATTTTGGAATTATTACCCAAATTGAGCAAGAGCAATTAATTATTACACTTTCTTACGGTTGACAGGTGTTACTGACACGTTTACTATATTCTTGTCAGCTTCGTTTGCGAGCGGACTAATTTTTATTTGACCTTGGACAATATTCATCATTGATGTATACGGGCTATCTGGAGAATTTTTCAAATTATTCTCTTCTTTGTTTTGACTAAGATCTGCCCGAGTAGCGACAGTTTCGTAAACCGTATTCTTCATGGAAACATACGGCTGGATTATGGGTGAAGACTGTTTGGAACCCGGACTAAAACCATTTTGGGTTATAACCGGATTATTTGGTCTTAATGTTGCACCAGATACATCATTTTCCAAAGGGGAGTCGTTGGTAACATTTGAGGCACTGTCTAAAGAGCTATTTCTGGTTACACGTAGACTGTTAGATCTAGACGAGTTGCCCATAGAATGAAGTGTTGAAGTACTTCCTCTTTGATTTTCGAACTCTTTGGTAAACACCTCTTCAGTTCTTTGAAATCTTTGGACGTGCGAGGACAAGGGAGTTACGGTTTGATGAATCGATGATCCTGCTAATGATCTACTCGGGGAGACGTCGCTTGATCTTTCTATAGATATTTGTTTGGTATCAGGTCTGTTTGAAGTACTTTTCTGTTGTGAATGAACGTCTAATGAGCCGTATGCACTATCTTTGGTGGAGCTATTTATTGAGGCGTCTTCTTTTAACCCGTACCGTCTAGTTACATTACTTGGCGCCACAGGTTCGATGTTTTGTACGTCATACGACAGAGGATTCTTTTCAGTGTGTTTGACGCCTTCGATAACTTCACCAGTTCTTGGATTTATATGCTTCTCGGTGTCAAAACGGAGAGTTATCCTGTGGCTTTCGTCGATGGGATGTGGTCGTGACCTGTCTTCGAGTTCTCCGTCACTTTCTTCCATAATACTAGGGTCGTAGTTGCTTTCTTCCTGCAAAACATTAGAAATTTAACATGAGAATTAAAAATGCTTAAACGCCCTGAGAAGATCACAAAGACAATAACAAAATAATGTATGTACCTCTTCGTCTGCTTCTTCGATCACGCTATTTTGTATCCATTCACGTATTCTCTGTTTCTTCGCTTGTCTATCAACAATGACTTCGACACCATTGTCCCTGAAGTGCCTCAAAAGAATATTCTTTTCATTTGGATCACTGTGGTAACTGTACATCGATGGACATAGTTCGTCGATATCACCGCCAGCTAATATAAAAAAATTAAACTGATTAGATAGATTCTACAAATTATTTTTGGTTAGTAAACAAATCTTAATAATATTATTATACAAACGCGAAGTTTAGATGGATGGATGTTTTGTTAGAGTATGCATAAACGGCTGAACAAATCTCGATGAAATTTGGCATATATGTAGAGGGTAGTCTGGAAGAACACATAAGCTACTTTTAATCCTGGAAATAATTACGGATCCTGAAGAATACATAGTTTTTTCTTATTTACTCAATAATTCCGCAACGGTTCAACATATCTTACTGAAATTTGCACAGATATAAAATATAGAATATATGGAATAACACATTGGATACTACGTTTTATTTTAATTACACGCGCACGGAGTCGCGGGTGACAGCTAGTAATAAATATTTAAAATATTGAGAAAAATATGAACTTACCCACTCTGTCCGTATATCCTTTAGCCATCCATCTGTCATCCAAATACCTCGATAGCTCCACGAAGTTTGCAGCTCTTTTCTCTTCCTTCGGTTCAATAAACTTTTTAAACATCTTTTGAGCTCTTGATGAAACCATTTTCCATAACTTCGGCTGCTTCTTAAGAGGATTTGAACTGCTGTACCAATTCAAATAACTGTAAAAAGATTTTTAATTTTATCATTGTCGCCAATTTTTTGTATCTCACTAATCTGAAGAATCGGTGGAAGTAGACCTGAACGAAATAATTAATAATTCTTGTTAGATATGTATCACGTCGACGACAGTCACATTGATACTCATAGACTCTTCAGCAGAATTCAAAACAGATACTATTTTGTTTTTTCTATAGATATAAATATTTTCACTCACCTTACATATCTAGGATCGTCCAATGCTGCTTTCTGCCAAGGCAAGCATCCTGTGAGACAAATAAAGATCACTATACCGAACTGCCAAATATCATGACTAATTAGTGCTCTGAAACAAACAAGAAAAGTTTACAATCAACAATGAATTACATAATTATTTAGATTATATCGCAAAATATTTTCCGCCGTTTGACGCAACATGTATACAATGCACTGTTTATTTGGATAATGCATTCAACCTATTGAAGCGAGAACAATAGGCAGTAGATGCCAATAAAGTGTTTACGTATAAGATAAAATATTTATTACTTGTAGCTGCTATCCATAGATAGTTTTAATACTTCAGGCGGTGAATATGGTAGCCATTCATTTCTTCTTCGTACAACAGCTTGCACTTTTCTCGTTTCACCGAAGTCACATAGCTTGATACGTGAAAAATCAGATTTAAATATAAGAATATTATCTAATTTTACATCTCTGTGTACAAGGTCCCGTTGGTGGAGGTGTTCAAGTGCTGCTGATAATTGTTTTGCTACTCTTTTTGTGTGAATTTCTCCGATTCCAGTGTCAAGCATATTCGATGTTAAGTCACCTGAAACGTTTATTTTTCATATTAACATTAACAACAACGAAATGTGATACTTAAATTATCTTTATTGGCTATATAAAAACCGTTAGCCAGTGTGTTTTTAAAAACTATTGTTAACGAAATAAAAAAAAAATCGAGAGAGAAATAAAATTCACTGAGAATGAGGTCGGACATAGCAAACGGTAATGTTCATTCAAATAGGTGTTTTGGATACAAGCCAACACGTAAAGATTGCAAGAAACCGTTTAGTTTTGAATTTGTCTCGTTCGAGCCGTGGGTACTTACATTGTAATGTAATGCTTCAGCCAAATGATGTTTTGAGTAGCGAACAAATAGATTCAAAGTGCTTGATAAATCTTACCTAGAGGTGCGTATTCTTGACAGAATACGTAAAAGCCAGCGGTCTCGAATGCGACATCGAATGTGGTTACAATATTTTTGTGTGCACTCAAATGGAGACCATAATGGAATTCTCTGTAAAAGTCTCTGATTGATACGTAAGGCTTTGGTAAAGCTTTCAGTACTATCTCGGTATCAGAAGCTCTATGTTCCACTAGAAGTATTTTCCCGAACCATCCTTCGCCGACTATTTGTAGTATGTCGAATTCTTCGACCAAGCATACCTAAAACAGATATTGATTTTATTGCAGTACTTTTTCTACCTACCTAACCTTTTCCTAGTTACTAAAACACTTACTTTTTCCAGTTCAAATTCTCTTATTTTATGTATTGAGCCTGTTAAGGCTCGTCTTGTGCCGTTATTCATCTTGGTAACTGAAATCGGGTTATAAAATCATCAGTCTAAAGAAAACGAAAAACGAAATGAAAAAAGAAATAAGGTAACTAGCACCAAAATTATCTAAAAGTGATGTGTGAATCTAATATAAATATGTAAATAAAAACAGGTGTTTGCAATAGCTTGAAAAGTCAGGTTTCAATTATAACTCCACATCCGGATGACGCTAACAAACTTTTGGTATCTGAGAAGATATATTATCGAACCTGAAGTATAAAGATTTCTTTATATATCTTTTATCATCATGTTTTATTATATTACCTCTAATATATAAAATTCTCCTGTCACAGTGTTAGTTAACATACTCCTACGAAACGGCTTGACCGATTTTTATGAAATTTTATATGCATATTCAATAGGTCTGAAAATCGGACATCTATTTTCATCCCCCAAAGGGTAGTCCACCTATAAATTTTATTTTTATTTTTAGAATATTTTTAATTTTTAATTTTTTTATGATATAGCATTAGAAAGTACATACAATCCTGAATTTTCAACCTCTACGATAATAATAATAATAATAATTATAATAATTTATTTAATTCATGTAACAAAATATTACACATATGATATTTACGATATTTACATTGACTAAGAATTACATATTACATTATATTACACACACACAGAAATACACTAAACTAAACTAGAGCGATCTAGGGGACCTGATACCGGCTACGTGCATATGTGCGCGTATACATAGCAAAACAACGTTTGCCGGGTCAGCTATTATAAATAAATTATTTTCTTTTAGAAAAAGAATGCTCGTACGGAGTCGCGGGCGACAGCTAGTAATATATATAATACATTAAAAATTATATATTATATATTTTAACACATTGTCATATTTGTCAATCTTTATAGTTCTGTATCTTAAATAACTACTCGAGTGAAAGACTCCCTGTCCTCATTTCAATTGAAATCGTAGTGAATGATATTGGCCTTCTGCCAGGGCTGGTGTCTACTCCAGATCCAGACTACAGCTCTGACGTCATTTAGTGACGTCACTCATCGATAATAATGGCTAATGTTCCATTTGCTTTGCATGAATCAGAGTAATTAATTTACTAATTTTACGTTTAGCCTTGTAACTATTCAGATATTATCATAGGTGTTTAATCTCACTGAAAACATTTTTTTTCATCTAGCCTTGTAACCATATTACTTTAATGGTGGAAAAAAAATTGTTAAGGAAAATAATTATCAGATTAATTATAATACGGCTATAACTCACGTTTGATATTCCGGAGTCGGCACCGACTAGTTTCGAACCCATCGGGGGTCCATCTTCAGGGCGAGTGCTTATTGCGTTTTCTTCGCGGTCGCGTCGACAGTGCGAGACTAGTCGGTGCCGACACCGGAATATCAAACGTGAGTTAAAGCCGTATTATAATTAATTTGAAGTAATGTCTCACGAAAGTTTAAATAATTTAGGTAATAATTATCAGATCAGAATCTTTACTCTAACAAATAAGTACGTATATCAATCATTTTGTAATGATAGTACTCATGCACCCAAACTGACGTGCATGCATGCATAAATATATAAATTAAGAAAGGTAGAAGCTTGTGAGCTGTCCTAGGACCGTAGCGAACAGAAGTCTGTCATCTGAGCATACCTTAATGAGTTGTGGATGTAGGTTGTGTTGTCATGCAGATTTTAATCCGCTTTATTCTTATGCTATGTTTACACTATTCACAATACCCTATTATTAATGTGAAGACAGATTTTACTGTGTGATTTAAGAAATAATCAGATAAATGAACGTGCCAAATGTGATTCCGAACGTTAGACGGTAAGTCCGGAAGTTCATCGTTTATAAATAGTAGCTTCATATCTAACGAAAAAGTGAATTATGATTTCCTCTTTAGATCTCACCACGTAAAATATAACTAGTTACTTTATGACACAACTAGCTGTCGCCAGCGACTCCGACCGCGTTAAATTCAAATAAAACTTAGTATCCTATATGTTATTTCAGGCTATGTTCTATGTCTGTGCTAAATTTCAGTAAGATATGTTGAACCGTTGCGGAATTATCAGGTAAATATGTAATTAACAAGAAACTACGAATGTCTTGGGAACCCTAGCTATTTCCAGGATCAAAGTCAAGTTTTATCGAGATCCGTTTAGTATTTTAGGCTACAAACTCTAAGAAACATCCATCCATGCATCCCTCCGAACTCAGCATTTATAATATTATTAAGATTAAGTTACATTTCGTCTGGTGTAGTCATTATAATGATGATAACGTTTTCAACACAATTTTTTTTCTCGAACTGCATTCTACAGTTTTGAATTTGGAATGCAGTAACGGTAAGAATATCTATTTTAAAATTATTGTCTATTTAATTCGTTGTGAAACATTTAAAAAATAATGGCATAATTTTAGTGAAATACATCATTAAATGTTCAAGGATGTCTCGGAGATGTGACATCGGAATGTGCACCTGCACCATAGATAATTTAATTGCGCTACAATTCAATTTACATATAAAAACAGACTGAAGCTAAAATTGTTATTAAGTTTTTTTGAGAGAATGCGTATGCGAATGTTTCATGTCTTACTTATTACTCAATAATACTCATAATATCACTACATACGAGTAGTATAAGACAGTCGCTTTCTCTGTCCCTATATCCCTATGTATGCTTAAATCTTTTAAACTACGCAACGGATTTTGATGCGGTTTTT
>JAAOEG020000004.1:2556587-2567449 GCA_011763625.2 Papilio bianor
ATCATAAGGGTAAAAGGTCAAACGAGCAGAAATTGTTACAGCTAAAGACCATCAAATTAGCAATAAAAAGGATCGCACGATGTAATCGGATGTGGGTATTCACGATTTAATTTTCGCTAAGTATTATCGACCCTATCGGATTGTGATTATTGACTCGAAAAGGTACTGGTGATAAAATTTAAGGAAGGTTAAGGGTCGTATTAACGGACATGAGGGCCGAAGCCAAACTACTGAATGGTCTGCAAATTTAGGATTCATTTGTTCAATTTTATTGTAAACATTGCAATGGATTGGTCTTATATTGTTATCGTCTTATAAATTCGACCCTAATTTTATTTGTAGTGTTACTAATGTGTCGAAATTACACAACATTTTACAGTTCGATTCAAGCGCAGTTCCTTTTTAAATATCAATATAGTGAGTAAGAATTACCTTTTAACATTACCCAAATAGTCTACGGTGTCGTTCGAAGAAGATATAAACCACGTAGCACTATGCAGTTCTAGAGGAGCCATGTTACAATCGTACTTGATGTACTGACGACAGAACAAGGAATGGGAGATGAGCTCTTGTATCATTTCTGCTGTGAACTCTCTATACTTTATCTTAAAGCTGAAGTCTTGACCGGAGGCAGATCGAACATCCTTAAAAAGTTTAAATAAGCAATAGTTCAAAATCCGAATACATATTATGTTTTGTTAGTATGTCACTAGATGGCGTTATCCTGGTAACAAATAGGCCTCTTGTTATTCTTCTCATCATATCTCATTATATCTATCATCTATCTATAATATCTTAAAATATAATTCAGGTATAATAATATATTTTAATATAAAATGTGTACTCTGTGTGGGTCTAATATTCTTGGCAACGATAATACTCCTTGTTCAGTTTTTAAACACGATACAAAGATATTATCATCATCATCAACCTGCCCTTGTCAATACGGATAGTCGGCACAGTATGTACTACTTCTCCATACATCTCCATCAGCCGTCATATCTGAATTCACTCCCTTTCTACGCATATCCTCTTTCACACAGTCTATCCATATGTTTTTCGGTCGTCCTGTACCTTTGTAGCCATCTACATTCAATCCCATTACTTTCTTATTTATATGATCAGCTAGTAGCTACTAGGCGGTGTCGGCACCGACTAGTTACAAGCCCATCGGGAGCTATCAAACATGTCAACATCGCCCGCGCAGAGATCGGCCGCGACCGCGTTATAATATCAGTCCCACTCACCCTGAAGAAATGCCCACGATGGCCTCGAAACTTGTTGGTGCCGACATTAAATATACGTGAGTTAGTCTCACGAAAGATTAAACAGTATAAGATAATACAATTTTATTTAACTAAACAATTTATATTTCAAATTAGACTTGATATTGTGTCCTTTTTGTATCATGCATTGTTCAGACACACGTCTCGCCTTCAAGTATTGACCTTTAAAACTTTGCAGACACTAAAGCTATATTGTTTAATAAAAAGGAAAGTCAGACTTTACGTCATTCATGCAAATATATTTAAGGTAAAATTCGTTAAAACATTAAGATTGAACCAATTTAATTTACTTTAAAATGTTACATAAAATATTTAGGTTTTATACCAAAAAGAAAATGAATCAAGTTCGATGCTAAGTAATGAAGGCTTTAAAATTAATTTGCAGGCAAGTCTCCGCGGCTTAAAGTGCTTGAAGAATTGTTAAAGGGCTTTCTTGGAAAATATCGATCTTACTTTATATTTTTACTTTGGGCTTATTGTAACTTTTAATTGGTTTTAAGAACGAATCATTGATGTGGGCATAAGGAGAATTCATCAAAATTTTAATTTATAGTAATAAATGTAGAATTCAATTATTCTAAAATATTTTAAAATATCCAAATAAGCTGTATAACGCAAACTATTTGACAGAAAATTATGTGTGGCAGGTAATTTATCTGTTAGTTATCACTGCATAGTATAAAACAAAGTCACTTTTCTGTCCCCATATCCCTATGTATGCTTAAATCTTTAAAACTACACAACGGATTTTAATACGATTCTTTAATAGATAGAGTGTATCAAGGGGAAGGTTTATATGTACAATAACATCCATTAAATAGTGGAGATATATTGTTATTTTTGTGGTTACTAATGTGATGTCGTAAATAATTAAATTTTTTCCACTTACATTGCAACAAACACAGGCTGAACGCTACGAGATTTATCTGATTTATACCCGAGCAAAGCCAGAGCGGGCCGCTAGTCTAATACTAAACTTGGACATATAGAAATAGGTCCTTTGTTTAAAATGTTATTTTCTATTAAACTTTGAAAGACGAAATGAAATAAGTTATAAGACAAATATACTTTGCTAAAATGAAATTTTTGTAGACAACTTTGCCGAACGTGAATTCAACTATAGCGAAATGTTTTGTACTACACTGTCTGAATTAATTGTATTAATAATACAAAATTTGACCACAAAGGTTATCAAGAATATAGAAGTGATAAAGAGTGAATTGGAAGTTCGATGATCACTACCCAAACGACAAGAGCGACGATAATAATGGCGACAGTCAGGCGGTTGGACTTCATAAATATGAACTTTTTACAACCATATGTGCCGACCCCATGTGACTAAAATAAGGCCAGGTAAGTAATGGTAAACATGATCATGGTCAATTTTGTTTTTCGGGAAAAACCCAGTCAGTCAGTTTAGTCCCAGTGTATTAGAATGAACAGGATAACTTACTACTTGGCTTGGCAGATTATGCTCCACTACTGTGGTAGATGAATCTGCCTCAATCTGAAACTCACACTTGACGTGAGCTGGTGGGAACTTTCCATTGCCATCAATGTCTATGAGATAAACATCATTTCTTGTATACCCTAGCAGTGCTAGTTCTTCACAGGTCTTTCTGAAGGTCGCGAAGTGACAATTCTCTCCAATATAACCTAATGATATGTTTGAAATGATATGTTTATATTAAGACAAATACCCACTTGTTATTTTACTAGTTTTATATCTTGCTTGTGATTAATATCAGGCGCTTTGTGGTACAACAGTACTGTCATAACCCCTCAGAAGACAGGCAGACAAGTGAAAGGAATTCTGCTTTTCCTCTGATGAGTGTGCGTTCCGGAGGTATAATATTAGTCCTCTTCCCATTTTCCCCCTTTTGTATAATGAAGGAATGGGAAGAAGAAGTAGATTTGATAAAAGACGTATAAGAAGAGGAAACATTTTCTTTCAGTGCGTCTTCACCTACGTTGATTAAAAGCAGGGAACACCTCTTCAGATGTCAATGGACAGCGGTCACTTTGCTATTAAGGTGACCGCTTGGTTGTTTGCCACCTTATAAAATATAAAAAATGTAATTTCAAAACAGCCTATAAACAAAAAAAAAAGTTTTATCTGATGAGTTTAGATATTTTTTTCAGCCCTATTTTTTTCTGTTCCTGCCGTATGGTATGATCCGGAAATTGTTATAAATAGGCCTTCAGTATGCTAAAGTAAAATATTACCAGTGTTATCACAGTTGCATATAACTCTGTCCTCCCTGATAGAGCAGATGCCGCCGTGTTCACAAGTGTTGGGTCTGGTGCACGGGTCCACGTAGCGGCAGTCGTCTATCGCTACCTCGCCCACGACTCGCTCCGTGTTGATCACAAACCTAGCAACATATAATACCGAATTCATGAAAATTACAATGTATTATTTATTACCTTTCTACTAGAAATATATATCTATTTAGGCTCATCTTTTTCGGTCCTTAAATGACTTAATGTAGTCATTGAATTTTATTTATTTTAAACCTGACTTGAAGAAAAACAAACAATTTCTAGGGTAGGCGAAGTAAGTGACTTCTTAATTAAGTTATTAAGTAGAGTAGTTTTGCAGATTTACTTAAAAAAATAAAATTCACCAATTTTAAGTCAATCGTACCTTGGTTCTATAGTGAGGCCGTTGATTTTAATGTTCCGCATGCATCCGATCAAGCCCAAATTTGCAGATTTTAATCCGCTTCCAATTACTATTTTATCTTGAAGTTGAAAATCCAAACCTGTTTCGAGGACAAAATCTTATTTATATGTTAAATAAAATTAACGTTGACAATGTTATTGCTTTGGTATATTCTCGATAAACGAAATACTTTGAAGAGCATCAAAAATATGATTTTTGGTAAACGATGGCTCTTACAGCAACAACGTAAGCCACAACTATTTTGTTGTCTTTTAAATTAACTTGATACTAATTTTTGTGTCAATTTGAAAGCAACACTAGAAAGAACTTTAGATTTTGGTTGTGCATCATATAATCATGTATCATCATCATCAGCTAACTATATGTTGGGAACGAGTGCCTCGGAGCCTACCCTAGGTTACGGTTAGATCTAGGACTTAGATTAGGACTAGGCCTATATCAACCACACTGGTTAGTGCGCGTTGACTCACACATATATTTGAATGTCTTTTTCGTTCACCGTGGAAGGTCGGACAAATGTACATATGAAATACCAAAATCGAAAAACACATTGGTACAAGGCTGGTTTCGATCCCGATGTTCTTGTTTGCTGCGTCGTTATTAATCGTATTCATGTTTAATGTTTTTAATTCCATTAGATTCAAACGTCAAAATACAGCCGTGAGCAAAAATAAAGGGTCGGTTAAGAAAGTTTGAATATCTCGGAAGATAAAGACGGAGTAAGACACAACACTAAGTACTAAAATTTAAATAAAAATAAAAAAAATTAATGAAAAATAGTGTATTATCCAAGTTTACGTAAGATATCTCTTTTTGTTTAAGTTTATGTTTTTTAACGAAATATAAATAAATTAATAAAAATATTTTATTTATTGATATTTAATTGTCTATCATGCGTAACTTAATTCAGTTAGCTAGCGTCTTTATCTTCCGAGACATTCAAACTTTCTTAACTTTCTTTCTTAACCGACCCTTTATTTTTGCTCACGGGTGTATTTACGTAGGAGCTATCGTATGTAAGGATTGCGAATTGGAAGTAGATTTTTCGGGTCGAAGTATAACAAGCAATTTAATTTTTCTGCTTTTTCTTTTTATGTTCTTACCAAACATTTGTGCGTGTTTATTATGATTGTCCACGCTTAGCTTGATCCTTCCTTTCCTATAGTCAAGTTCAACAGTATGCCAGTCATTACTAACGTTGAATTTAACCGACTTTAGTACTGTTACGTTAGTACCAATGTCTGGTACTAATTCAAATCTTATTTCTTCTTTGACCATTCTCACCTGAAAGATGACAATATTTTTCTTATGTTACCATGAGTTTCCAAAGCTGGAACTCTTATACACATAAACATGGGCAACATTTTAACAGTGAGAGACGCCAGCAACAACAGCATCTTATGCAAGAATTGCCCGCTCGTCCGGTGCAACACGCCAACAGAAGACAGGCGTAGAATGGAAGCAATTCTGTGTTTAGTCTAAAGAAAATGCGTTTCGAAGGCCTATGTTTAGTCCATTTTTATACGGAAAGGATGAAAAGGGGACGTGGATTTAACTGAGGAAGCGACACAAAGAAGGGGGAAACGTTCTCTTACTGTGCGTCTCTTCCTGAGTCGATTAATGGTAGTCCACACATCTGTAAATGTGGATACCTATGGACACCGGTAGCTTCGCATTTTTGGCGAATTCAAGTAGCCGTTTGTCACATTATATTATTATATTAAAAAGCATATTTGTAATGTTTAAAATAAGAATAAAAGATAAAAATTACATTCACCTTAGTTTTATCGAGGTTGACCTTTACATTAGTTAAGACAGAAACAAAAATTTTCCACAGAGCTTTATATTATTCGTTTTTGAATATATAATGTTTTTTAATTCTAGAAATTTAAGTCTTTAGACATCTTATGTACGTAGTTATTAAATACAAAATCGTGCATAAGGTGTTTATAAATTGCAAAATAGATAAAACAGAATCACTTATCTCTTGTACGTGATTTTATACTTTTATTAATCTACGTGTCATTACACGAAGACCTTGAATGACTACTTATGATATTGAATACACATCTTAATTTCTTATGTATTATTTTATACTATTACTATGGTAATTGTGCATAAAAACTAGTATCATTAGAATGGAATTGATTTTTATACTTGTAATTATAGATTTCTTTAAATACGACGATGATCGTTAAGTGAAAAATGATAATCTGTATTCACTTAAGTCGGTTGTTACAGTTTGTCGCCTAAACTGCTAAACGGATCTCGATGAAGTTTGGCATTGATATAGAGTATAGTCTGGAACACATAGGATACCTTTGAACCCAGAAAAAGTTTCGGTTCCCGAGGGATACGTAGTTTTATGTTGTTTACATATTTACTCGATAATCCCGCGACGGTTTAACATATCTTACTGAAATTTAGCACAGATATAGATCATAGTCTGGAATAACACTAAGTCTTATTTTAAATCCGCGCGGACGGAGCCGCAGGCAACAGCTAGTTTTTAAGTCTCTTAATATTTTAAAAGTATTTACGTACCTCCCAATATCCTTGTCCAGTTGTAATTTGGCTGTAAGCGAGCACAGCCATGTTCTTACTTGTTTTAAAATCGAAAATTAAATTGATACTATTACTCTGATTCAATGGCCACCATATATGTGACGTTGCGAAGGGATAAGTAATTGGTATAACCTCTATATCAATCTCCTCGAATTCCGGATCCAGTACACCAATGTAGTGTACTTTAGGATTGTTTTGTTTCAATTCGTACAATATAGACACATCATTGTAATACACGTATTTCAAATTCCCAGCGAAGTTATTGAAGGATTGCAATCCTTTCATTTTGTGTAAATCTGGTCCTCCGCAAATGTAAATTTCTGGGTCGATACAAACATATTTGGCGTTTCCTGGTACTTCGTATGTTTCTGTGACGTCATCTAGATATACAAAAGCGTATTTTTCATGCAGTATAACTGTGAGATTGTGCCATCTGTTATTATTAACTTTCTCTCCTAAATAGTCTTCGACGGGTCCGTCTCCTAAGTCAATTTGTATCGCTACCTTTTCTTGATGTATAGAGAGGGCGATGTAGTGATTTTTGTCGTCTATTTGACCGCTGGCGTAAAACAAGGCTGAATCGTCGAAACGAGTCTGTAAAGGTCGTTCGGTTGCTTACAATATGGCCGTGTTAGCGAAACCTGCTAAAACTTCTGACATTTAAATGTTCTTAAGCTAATTTTAATATTGTGTCAATTTAAAATTAAATAAAATAAATAATTTCAGTTGCTAAGCAGCGATACTTAATAAACATTCCCTGTTTGTAATATTGCATATATTTTCTCCCGTATAGGAATATACTACATACCAGATATAGTGTAATATAGTATAGTACAGTATAGTATAATATAGTATAGATATACGTACGTAGTATTTAACATTTTATACTGAATAAGGCCTTCTTTAAGATTTGCGATAATGAAGGCTGCTTATAATTTGTAAAAATAAATCATTCGAAAATCGAAAAAATTTAATAGTCATATGTTGCCTTATAACATGTTTTTCATCTGATTTCTTGCACTGGTAAATGTAATTGCATTACGTGACAGTAAAATTACCTTAAAGTGCAAGCTGACTCGTGTATTGGTCGAGTGTACCCGGTCTTTCCAATCGTAGACCCGATAAGACACGTAACTCGAACCTCGAAGCGTCAGAACTGTCGCCGCTGCAAACCGAATGATCACGTAATCCAAATACAAATTATAAATCGATTACAATTATTTGTGAAAGCGAGTGAAACGATTATTTAGGGTGTGGACACACTATAGCGGATACACATGTAATGTTATTTGAGTTTGGGAATTTGTAAACATGAAAGTAGGCAGTTGAAGAAAAATGTTTTAGATTAGCTGTCGCCCGCGACTCCATCCGCGCGGATTAAAAAAACTTAGTAAGTAGCCTGTGTTCTCCCAGAGTATGTTCTATTTTTAGTTTATGGCTAATAAGGTTTGTTGAACCGATGCGGAATTATCGAGTAAATATGTAAATAGCAAATAACTACGTATCCCTCGGGAACATAACATTTTGCGGGGATGAAAGTTATCCCGTGGGTTACTCCACACTTTGCTGTGTGATATATTTGTCCCAAATTTCAATAAGATATGTTGAACCGTTGCAGAATTATTGAGTAAATATGAAAAAACAAAATTAATGTATCCCACGGGAACTGAACTACTTCCGAGATCAAAAGTACGCTATGTCTTCTAGACTATCCTCTACATCTATGCCAAATTTTATCGAGATCCCTTCAGCAGTTTACGCGACAAACTGTAACAAACATCCATCTAAACTTTCGCATTTATAATATTAGTAACATTTAAATTATATATTTAGCAGACTATTAATGATATAAGATATAAAAGCCTTGAATGCGTTTGTTAAATAAGAAATATTATTTTTAAGCACATTTTTAAGTATATATTATTTAGATATTTAACAACACATTAAATTAGAATTTATTATTTAAAAACAGGTAAAAAAACGACACAACCAGTTTTATTTAGATAAGTAGAATGTAACATCTATTGGTTCGTCTTGTATAACGGTGAATGGCTATAGACGTCCACTGACCATTTACCGTAACGATAATTACTAGTTTTATTTATAGTGATAAACAAATTGAGGACATAATACGTTTTAGTTTAATTCAATTACTATCTAAAAGAGACATGAAATACGCAATAATAAATGATTTGAATAATCCTTACGATCCTTATTTTTATATAATATTATAAACGAGAACGTAACTCTGTCTGTTTATCTCGCTTTAACTTCAAAACTATTTCTTCTTCTTGTGGTGCCATCTTCTACTAAAACCAAAACTACTAAACCGATTTAATTGAAAATTGGTACGGTGTTAGCCTAGAGCGTGACAAAGGACACAGGTTACTTTTTACAGGGAAAAAAAGGTTGTAAGGGTTTGTATTTAATATAATTTTATTTGCTAGGGGGATGGAAAGTAGTATGGTAGTACGCATCAAATTTAGAGCTAGAAGATTTTTTTTTTGGTTTTTGATTTGATATAAATATATATGCCATATAAAATTTTGTGATAATGTTTAAGTGTGCCATCATTAATGGACAGACATGTGGAGTCAGACGCCCGTGCGTTTTATTATAAGTAATCAAAAATGAATCACTATTCCATGCGGACGAAGTCGCGGCCACAACAAAATAATAAATAAGTGGGTTGTCAAAAGTCTTCAATATTATAACAAGATATTACGAGAACACTGCCACCTGGCGCGGTCTTTTAAAAATTAATTTCATGGCAGTTTTTTTAGTGAAATTTAGAAGAGGCTCTTTGTATTTAATATCCTAGCGTTTATTCGTTTACAATTTTAACCCTTGGGTCTATTTGACGAATAAGACTCGTCATTGGAATTTAACGTTACAGTAAAATTAAATAAGTTCAATGTGTTAAAAATTCAAAGTATTTGAGATTCATAGTGTTAAAGAAAATTTCCATAGTAACCCTTGAAGAATTACACACTCGTAAGCAAAAATAAAGGGTCGCTTAAGAATGTTTGAATAACTCGGAGAATAAAAACGCTATCTAACTGAAGTAAATTGTGTTTGATAGTCAAATTAATAATTGTTTTATTTTATTTTAAGGATATTTAATATTCTATCATGCACAATTTATTATAGTTAGCTAACGTCTTTATTTTCCGAGATATTCAAACCTTCTTAATCGACCCTTTATTTTTGTTCACGGCTATATTAGAAATAATACTTACTAAATACATCACACAATTGTTCTTCATACAAAGTACCAAAGCAATCACATCTATATCCATTGTACTCATTAATACATCTAGAACCTTCAAAGCAGAGATTCTCTACGGTTCTACATTTGTCTGAACATCCTTCATTAACATTCTCATGTTTAGTAGCAATCAGTGGTACGATGGGTAGCAGATCCGACGCCGCCTTTCCAGAACTTAGAACCATATCGCTGATACAACCGACAAATGATTCTATAATGTATTTGACTCCATGGAGTTTTTCTTCAGAACTCAAACCTGTAATAAATTTATTGTCATTATTCGTCGTTCCTCGAAAACAATACTAAATCCATTGTTTCTATTTACAAGTAAAAATGGCCCAAGTATGGATCCTGAACAACTCCCTACAAAGACGCGCCTCTACACTATATGCCAATAATGTGTATGGTACTTCTGCCTTACAAAGCGCAGAGTGGACTAGAGTCCGATTGTAAAGTGGATCGACTAGGTCAAGGTCCATAGTATTTTACACGATTGTTGGAGCACTGTACAGGACCCGGTAGAGGCAAATCATCCGTCAGGTATAACCATGCTGACCAAGACCAACTTACAGAGACAAGTTAAAATACAATTAAGTAGTGTATATAATTAATTTTATCTTTGTTTTAAAAGATAATGAGATTGCTGACGGTAGATTTTTCTACGTGTCTTTTAGCAACAGTAGCTTACGGCAGAAAAACATAGAAATTTGGAATTAGGTAAAAGGGATCTCGGTATGTTGATAATTGTAGACACAATATAGGTCTTACAAGTGAGAACGAGATATATTCCTAATTACATGATAATATAATACGAAAATTGAGGTTGTTACAGAGATGTAATTGATATCAACTTACCTCCAATTAGAATCACAGAGGTCAGGTTGTCCGTGATACCGTAATTTGTATCGAAACTTAAACCCTGTACCAAAAACAAAATTATTTATTTTAATATATATTTAAAATAGTTTTTTTGTCAGTCAAATTAACTAAAAATCCCAGTAGTTAGTCCAGTAGTTATTTTGTTTGCGGTCTCCTGAAATCGCTGAAATAGCGAAGC
>JAAOEG020000004.1:3120145-3138618 GCA_011763625.2 Papilio bianor
TGCAATTGCGGATGTCTATGGGCAGCGGTCACTTCGCTATTTTAGCGATTTCAGGTGGCCGCTTGCTCGTTTGCCACATTGTAAAATAAAAAAACAAATATCCAATAACAAATATTCTAGCTGGCTCAGAGTCGTTAATTGGTCATCAAGAAATTCTCTTAGCTTTGACTTACTACTTCCATGTAATTATCAGCCAGGATAGGGGTGAATTTGGCGGTGGAGGAAGACGTGTAGGAAGGGGAAATCCTGCTCCTGCTACCTCGATTAAATTGGCAATGCAACTGCAATTCTTAATATCTATAGGTGGCAGTCACTTTCCTATTTCGTTGAATGGCCACTTGCTTGTTTCCCACCATATAATATTTTAAGAAATGTCCTACTTAAGTCGTCTACTCACAATGACTCTAAGTGCAGCAATTAATATACATTTATAATATTGTAAATACTCTAGTGACATCTAGTGTTGAAAAACAAAGTTATAAAAGTATTATTAATTCATAGTGTATATTTTGACTATATTTTCTACTGTTAACAACTTACTGTTATTCAACAAATTGATTTCGTAACTAGTGAACTTAACTCTAACTTAGAAGAAGTACTTTAATATTCTTGTTGTTAAGTAAGTTAGCCAATTTACTTAAAGTTCACTTCAAACTCCTTACACTTTAATGAATAGTGAGATATTTGTAACAATATAATAATTTATCCCTTGATTATTTAAATTTATTCACAAAATTGAGTTTTTTTTATTTACACTGTTATATAACGATAATTTCTCAACTCATATACTAGAAAATTAATATCAACTTTAGAGGTATTTTCATAGATTTCTGACTGTTAAAAATGTAATGTGTTAATTTAGAAAATATATAAAACCTACATAGTGTAAGTGTAGGTCATAAATAGGAAATTGAAAAAGAAAAAAAATGGAACCACCTGTTTAAAATAAGATTTTGGTAAGACGATTTGAAAGAATGTAATTTTTGTCAAGGTTTTAACCTTCTTTCAAAATTCTTTTCAAATTTCTCTTTCACACATTCTTTAAAAAGTAATCAGCAAATCGATAAACATTTTGGTCCTTCGAGCCGGATCAGTAAACACTGACTAGATTTTACATCCGTGTTAAATTTTATCAGTATCTCTAACATCTACACTTATAATAAAATTGGATTGCCTGTTTGTAATATTGAAATAACCGTTTCTTACTACATGTATGTGAATATATATACGGTACAAACACCAAAATAAATTTTTTTGCAATTTTTGTATGTCTGTCTGGTTGTTTGTTACGGCTAATCTCTGAAATGGATGGATCGATTTCAGGCGGGACTTTTATTGGCAGGTAGTTGATGGAATAAGGAGTAGCTTAGGCTACGTTTATTTTAGAAAAAGAACGCGCAGACGGAGTTGCGGGCGACAGCTAGTTTTAAAATAAATTAAAAATATATAATATTTTACACAGGAGTTCCTACTTTAGTTAGGTTATGGTTGCACATTTTTTATCGGCAATTTATAGTGTAAAATTAATTGTTTGTATGTATGTAAATCTCGGCTTTGTAACGGAAACAATTACAATGGCAGATTGAGCTGGATTCCGCGAGAGTCAAATTCAATTTGCATACAGAAATCTTTTAATCCCGATTTACGAATGTTAAAATAACAACGCCGAGTTACAATCACGCTAACAAAGTCATTACTGATTTATTCATCATCATCATCATCATCATCAGATCACTTTACATCCCCACTCTGTAGCCTGGAGGCTACCTGCATTGTATCTGGTTAGGGTGGCAACACTGTTACCTACTATCGGACAGTCCAATCACAGCTACCAACGGGAGCAGACGTCACCAGCATAGGTACAAATGGCAAATAGGACAGTTTATAAGCTTATGGTACACTACCCTATATTAGGAATGACTAGGCCATCGTCAACCACCCTGATCGTGCGGGTTGACTTCACACGTATCCTTAAATTTCTTCGCAGATGTGCATTTTGTATGTGCAGTATACGATATTTACCTTCACTGATTTATTATGTTATTGATATTCGCTGTAATAAAACGTAACAAATGATAGGTAAATTTATATTTGGGGAAGAATTCTAATGCAATGATATCTTAAGATTGAAATCGTTTCAGTAGTATAAACCGTCACAATAAAACATGTAAACTAAACTCACAAAGCTCGCGAAAAAACATAAACCTCCTTTGTCAGTCGGCAAGAAATATGGAAAAAAGTAATTAAAAAGACATTATAAGTTCTGCTTTCAAAAACAATATCGATGGCTGCTAAATCAATTATTGTATGTTTAAAACGCAAATTTTGCAACAGGAAACTTTATAGTATAATACGAAAAATTAGGACTTACCAAACGTGAATATATGATAGACCACTGAAATGTACAGTTCTTCTTCAATCGAATGTAGCTTTCAAATTTATACTCGAAAAAGTTTTTGTTAAGATAATTAAAAAAAAAACATCAAACAGAGTAAATCGAAAGATGATGGCTTATGATACTCTACGTAGGAGCTATCGATACACAAACGATATTTTAACAACGTAATTTTTTAAGTCGACCAGCGAATTGTATTTTGTTAACTGAAGTAGAATGAACGTACCATCTGATAGAATATTACTATTATTATAATATACACACATATAATATTACTTACAATATCGAAAGTCGAATGTAGGCGAAACCTTGAATTTGTAAATTTAAATATTTTACACGATGCGGTTGCATGCTGTTTTTGTGAACACCCGTTCACAAAAACAGTGAATAAATTGACACCTTTTTAACTACACCGTTGAAAATATTTTTAAAGCAATATTCCTGTGTATCATTTCGTGTTAGAACGTGTAGCCAAAATAATATTATTTTGGTTATCCATTTAAAAACTGGCAAACCGTTCTGTTTATTTGACATTGGTATTCGGTAAACGTGCTGACCCAAATCCAAATCAATTTACACAGTGGGCGTTCACTGAGCCAATGCTTTTTTATTCCAACGAATAGTTCTGCCTAAAATTTTATTTAAAATGGCGTTTGCGTTCGATTTAATTATTTTTACATTTTTACAATTTTCATTAATGGGCAATATCATATAAAAATCAATTTTTTGCAATACACTCTATTTAGATTTTTCCCTCTTAATTCAATTTTTTATGGTTCCTAAAACTCTTCCTCAGTGTAGATATCTGACTATATTTTTAATATAGGTCAAAGAATCCTGGCCTACCATAAAGACATACACAATTTTTTTTCGAAAAACCTTTAAATGCATGAAAAAAATACAACAAATGTACCTTAATGTCATATAAATATATAAATATTTTATAGAAGTAACGAAATAGGCAGTCAACGCTTCCGTAGTCCCTCTAGTGTTACCTCGGGATTCCGCCGCTTGTTTGCTCCGCACTATTTAAAAAAAATCGACGAATTAAAGTACGAGTCTGCAAAAACAATTAAATTTAATCCATCCCGAATTAAATCCGACCGCGGCATGAGACTTCAATTTGCAGAGCGATATATTTTCATTGCGAATAACCTGCGTCGAATGGATAAACGATACAAATTGACGTCCGTTTTAAATTGTTAAAAGAAATGATCAATATCAAAAGTTAAATTGATTAAACTTTCATGAGACATTGACACGCACATCTAATATTCCGGTGGCGGTACCGACTAGTTTCGGACCCTTGAGGGTCTATCCTCAGGGCGAGTGTTTATTGCATTTTTTTCGCGGTCGCGTTGCATCTCGCACTGTCGATGTGTCCGTGACTAGTCGGTGCCGCCATCGGAATATAAGACGGGAACGATGGCCGTAATAAAATTAAATAGTTATGTCCATCGTCTAACTACGTACAAAAAACGTGTAGGTCACCCTACATACCGTACACACTACATACATACCGTATTATCTAGATAGAAATTATATTACGGTTTAAACTGGATGCTCATATATCTAGTCCCACTAGAATATTGACTACGAAGTGGCGAATACAAAATATGTGCTAGAAAATAATACTACGTTCAATAATTTTACAACAAAAACTATACAAGGAAATTACCAAAAGTAATAAAAGAAATCTGACAACGATTATGATGTTAGTATATCAGATTTCTTCTACAGTTATGCATCTGCTGTGTGTTTATATTGCATTCTTACGGATATTATGTAATGTTTGCTGTGTAAATTTTTCCATATGTAATTTATTTTTTCATTGTTACAGTAAGTGATCCATTTAATTTACATCTTCATGTACCTTAATCCTTGCTTTAAAATGTACTAGGAAAAATAAACACTTTGTTTAAACGCCCGTTCGTACAAAGACTTACAATTAAAATTTAAACTTAAAATTAATTTTTGTCGCGGTAAGCATAAGAATTTTATTCTCAAAAATTCATGTTAGAGAACAGTAATTTTTCAAAATTAATAAACACTAGCTTTCGCCCCCGACTCCGTCCGCGCGGAATTTTAAAAAAACTTAATTAGTAGCCCATGTATTATTTCATACTGTGTTCCTAATCTCTCAAATTTCAATAAGATATGTTGAACAATTGCCGAAATATTGAGTAAACACGAAAAAAAATGAAATTAATGTATCCCACGGGAACCGCAACTATTTTCAGGATCTAAAGTAGCCTATGTGAACACAGAAGAACTTTTAGACTATCCTGTACATCTATGGCAAATTTCATCGAGATCCGTTCAGCTTATTACGCGACAAGCTCTAACAAACATCTATCCTTCCATCTATCTAAACTTTCGTATTTACAATATTATTTTATTAGGATTAAGATTGGGATTAGGATTTGTGAAACTAGCTAAAGCTATTTTTTACTGTAGGTTTAAGTTTCTTAAGCTTTATAATAAGATGTATGATATTTTGTTTCTTTAATTTTACTAACAAAAGATCAAAAGCTCAAGCATTTAAAAGTCGTCAAAAACAAAATTTCACAAAAATTGTTAGCTTTCGTAAAAAAATCCTTCAGTTGGGGGTCACTTTTTTCAATGTAAAAAATGAACGTAATATAGCACAACTTTTACTATTTGATTCTAGATATGTAAGAGCGGTTTGGCTTCGTTTATATTTCCTCTATCCGACCTAGTTAAGTTTTAATACCACTGACAACTCGTAACATCTGAATCATATCACTGAATGTTAACTGAGGACAAAAAAGTAAATCCAGCTTCAGAACTATATAGACTCGGACTTCGTTAACATTTTTGTAATAAAAATCATATTCATTTTCAGGAAAGGAAAATTGCTATTATTAAACAAAAGGCATTCGCGTAAGTCTAAAGTGTAAGTAGTTTGGTGTTTTTGTAATCTTACTTCGTACAAACTATAAATATGAGTGTTTAAATAGATGGATGGATATTTATTAGAAGGTATCACCCGAATGGCTTAACAAATCTCGCTGAAATGTATGCTTTTATAACCCACTGATTACGTTTTACGTGAGCAACAGTTAGAATATCGTAATTCTTAATTTAAATAATAATTTTATTAATGCGAAAGTTGATTGATGAATGATTGACGAAATGGATTGATGGATGGGTGTTTGTTAGAGTTTTTTGCCTAAACGGCTGAAGGGACCTTGATGAAATTTGGCTTAGATGTAGAGGATAGTCTTGAATAACACATAGGCTACTTTTGCTCCTGGAAATAATCCCGGTTCCCAAGGTATACGTACTTTTTTGTTATGTACTTACTCGATAATTCCGCAACGGTTCAACATACCTGATTGAAATGTTGCATAAATATAGAACATAGTCTGGAATCACAAATAGGAAATTAAGTTTAAATTTAATTCCACGCGGAAGGAGCCGCGGGTGACAGCTAGTATAAAATAAAAAATACGAAAGAAGAGACCCAAATACTCCTGTATTCTTTCGCTTGAAAGTCTGATGTCTCATTCCAAGAGATTTACAAGTTTCAATGACTTTGTGCTCGCAGTTTGCTTTAACTAAAATTAATAGTTCGACTTTAAGACAATAACTTGCCTATGTTGAATTCATATTTACATAACATAAAATGATTTTCAGTAACTTCTAATTTTACTATTGTTATTTGTCACTGTAGTGCGTGGCTCGTTTTTAATTAGTTTTTATTAAAGGCACTGGTGTGTTTTTAAATCACATTACTATCATATTTTTTTCTCATCACAGTAAACTACTTCCTCATAAAAAAATCTGTTTCTTCTATATTTATTACAATATAAGATTATACGAACATACATAATATTAAAAAAAAAAACATATGTACTCGTGTATTACGGCCATGAACAAAAATAAAGGATTGTTTAAGAAAGTTTGAATATCTCGGAAGATAAAGACGCTAGGTAACTGAAATGATAGATAATTAAATATCCTTAAAATAAAATAAAATGCTTTTATTAACTTATTTATATTTCATTAAAAAACATAAACTTAAACGAAAAAGGATATCATACTTAAACTTGGATAATACAGTATTTTTCATTACATTTTAATTTTATTTAGATTTTAGTACTTAGTGTTGTGTCTTACTAAGTACTGAAATCTAAATAAAAATAAAATTAGAGAAAATTTTAACCGACCCTTTTAAATTAAGAGACCCTTTATTTTTGTTCACGGCTGTATAACAAAAGCTAATACAATGTTACTCGAAGCATGTTTTAAATTAATAAGGATTTAAATACGATCAATTGGTATATGCTCTTGTAATAATTCATTTTGTTGCATGTTATTTTAAGAAACTTTCCACTTTCATTTCTGAGAAAAGCGATGCTTCATCGCTCCTTTTGTTTTCAATTGCTTATTGTTATGTATTCGTGGACTGTTCCTGCAAGTTATTGGAACAAACAGTTTGACTACAATGATAAATGCACTGTAAACAACCACCTTAAATAGGATGTTGTGCTGTTTTCAAATGTAATTTACACAATGCTTGGATGTACTTATCAGGTCGAAACTTACTTAAAACTAGCTTTTGCCCGCGACTTCATCCACGCTGAAGTAAAAAATAAGGATATCAAAAAACTTGTAGCACCCGGGGATAGCTTAGCTACTCAGCAATGAAATAATTATTACAAAATAAAATCGGCTAACTTACGTATATTTAATCTAGTGAGGTCGAATAGGTCCGAGTAAGAGACGGGCCTTTTTTGTGACTGAATTGTTACTGTTTGTCTTGAAGAGGCATTAACAGCATGACCGGGCTTGAGATGGCCGAGCGCATATGGCGCTTAGCCTAAACCTCGTTTAAGAGTAACTAAGCTCGAGGGCCCCCTCAGGAACCTCGGCCCGGGCCGTTACTACGAGAGAGACGGGCTGCGTCCGCGAAATTATACCAGTCCCACTCACCTTGAAGAAGAGCCTCCGATGGGCTCGAAACTAGTCGGTACCGACACCGGATTAAATAGACGTGAATTAGCCAATTTTATTTTATTATAATAATATCTCACCAAAGTTTAAACAGTATAAGTAAAAGAATTTTTCAAATAGCTTCTGTAATTTAAAGCCTATTCAATACAATAAATTTTTTATCTTTAAAATATTAGTATAAAAGTATAAAAATATTATTATTTTAATGTGAAACTAGAAGGTACATTTTAACAATGAAATTTAAACAAACTATTACTACGAAAATACTAGCAATATCTATCCGACTTTGGAAATAGTAAACGACTCAACCCAAATCCAAATCAATTTACAGAGAGATACTTTATCGACCTAGGGTTCTTCCATCAAAATAAATGAATGCCTAGATACAAAATATATTGAAATACATGAACATCTGTATCTATATTGACATCGTAATTTTTGAAACAATTTATACTCTTCCTTGGCCAAATCCCACTTGGGCTTTAGCACTAAGTTCTCACTCACATATTAATTGCTTTAAATACTTCAGTATCAGTATAAGAAACTCGATAGTCAATAATATTAAATTTTAATAAAGTTCGTCGTTGCTATCTTTGCGCCTGTCAAAATAAATTAGCAAAGATTCGAACCCTTTAATTGCTAATTTAAATGTTGTGCAATAGCCTCACCAAAAAGGTAACTTAAGCATAATACGTTTGTAATTTCTATTATATGCGAATTTTCACAATTGAAATTCAGAACACGAAACATAAAGGTTTTTCATGAGAATTCGTCTCGCGTTCCGTTGATCATAATTTGATTACGCGAGGGTCGCGCGGACTTCCGTTCGCGGCGAAAGGTTTTCTTGCAAATTTACGACGACATTCATAACACTAAATAGGTTAACGAGTACAGATGTGCCTTATTTTATTTCATTTCCTTTCCTTTCGTTTCAATGTGTTTATTTTCAAAATAATCTTGTTAATTCTAACCACTTTATTAATAAGTGAAATATTAAACATATTTACAACAAACTGGCAACGAACTTCGTTCTACCTAAAAGGCAATAGATGATGAGATTTAAGACTTGTAATATTTGTTTTTATTCATGTATGTCTCATTTTGATATCGTATATCATTTATTATCCTATTCCTGACGAAGACAAATCTAAAAATTAAGAATCTTAAAAGCCGGTCCAGCCGTTCTTTAGTTATAAATAGCGTGACTTGTTAGTCGTTGTTGTGTTCAACACAACTTTGTTTTGTATGGACTTGTTTTATCCGCGATTCCGTATGCTAATAATTGAAAAATAATAGAAGCCTATGTTTAACACCTGTACCAAATTTCAAAGAGAACCTTTCAACCGATCTGAAGATACCTTTAAACAAAGATCCATCCATCCATCCATCTAAACTTTCGCGTTTATAATATTCAAGTTTAAATTATCACAAATATTAATATGGTCTAAATTTCTTATATTGTTACAATTGACGCTTCTTTACATAACAAGAAGAAAACAAGAAAACATTTACATTTATTTAAATAAACATCAAAAGCAACATAATTAAGCATTGTATTTTATTACACAAAGTCGTTCTCAAATGTCTAACATTTGAAACTTCCTTTAAGAATTCAAATACAAAGGTTCTTTCATCGCTGTTGACCTTTGTATGAATGGAAATAAAATTTCTCCGGACAAAAGCAACAGCGGCGAGTAATAAAATGCAATAAGTAAAAGCTTTCGTACCGTAACGATATTGCGCAGACGACTTGACCCGAATCACTGTCCACTCATACAACGAGGACAGTACGTAATTACACAAAAATGTTTCCAGTCTAATGGACGGACAAATTATAATTTTCTACTAACGATAGAATTATATTTTAACCTGCAAAAATGTTTTACTAAAAATTATTTATGTTAATTTGCTATCATAATTCTGTCAGGGTTAGTACAAAATTTAGAATTATTTTTGACAGGATTTGCGACATTTCATAGTTGTGGGGGCAATTCAGCCTATAGTATGTTCTACTTTTCTATATTCCGCTTTCAGTCGTTATATCTGAATTCACTTATATTTTATTATATTTAACGAATCCATTACGTGAACACTTATACAACATAACTGCACTAAGCAAAACAAAAAGCAATAACGACATCAAATCTTGAGAATGAAATATTTTTCAAGAGTTTTGAAAACGACGTGCATATTTCAATGTCAGAATAAAACTTATATTTCGCGGGGAGTGTGACATGCCGCGCATTTGGACCGACACCTCGGTAACTCAACTGGGGCCGTCAACTTGCAATTCAAAAGTTTTCCTGACGGAACTCTCACAGAGCTATGCTGGTATTTAAGAACTTTTTTTTATTATTAACACTGTTATTTTCATTAACTTACTAGGATGACACATCGACTTGAAGTGGTCCTTAGACAAAAGTCCTCTTTCCCCGACCCCGCGCCGTTCTGACCGAAACCCGGACCTGGAGGTCCCGAAAATCTTAATCCACCTCATCTAACTAGTGCTACATGGGACGGTAAACTGGTCGCCGATCACTGATCCCAGTTTGCGTTTAACACTCCGAATACCATTTAATCCACCACCACCAAAATAAAAGAGGCTAAAGATACTAATCGAATGATATCTCACTATTCAAAATTACTTAGACCGATTTTTAAGATAAAAACCGGAGAATGGATTTTTAAGGTGATAATATAGCACCTATTCCTTTTCCTTTATTCCTATTCCTGATCCCTTGTTTAGTTATTTTATCGTGAAAACCTTGATTGCTCTTAACCTAGCTTAGTCATGTAAATGATGGTACCTTTTATAACAATTTGCCCTGTGCTTTAGTTAAATTTGAAGCTTGTTACAAGCAGCACTTAGGATTAAACGATACGTATTATGTTTTTATGTTCAACCTTCCCAGTAATGGCTCGTAATAAAATATCGTCATAGGGTAGATTGCTTCCATTATATTTAAGTAAAGGCTGTTTTGTTCTATAACTGCTATGGATAATCATAAATTATTAATTATTCCTCCAACTTATCCATCTTTATAACTATTTTGAATTCATAACTATTATATAAAGCAAGAAATACTTTCTTTTCCCAGAGGAATAAAAAAAGCAAAGCAATAAATCTGAAGTCAAGCAGATTAGTAATTTTTTTTGTTTAGTTTTCACACTTACTTACCCCAATAGCACAGCGACCCAAAGTGGGTGATGACCCAAGGCCTAGGCCTTCAACATAGGAGATCGCCAGCGCAGCCTATCCTTCGCTATCTCCTGCCAGACGACTGCTTCGAGATTTTGCAGGTCTTGCTCTACGGCGTCTCTCCAGCGTCTATATTGGTCGGCTGACGGATCGGAGACCAGTCGGGATACCGAGATACGCTGCTTTGACATTTCGCTCTTCCGCCATCCTCAGCAGGTGGCCAAGCCATCGTAGTCTGTGGACTATGGCTTCTTCTATGACGTAAGGCTCGCCGACTAGCGTCTCGATTTCTTTGATGTGTCGGTCTTTCCAGCTACCGTCTTCCCTTTGCGTCGGTCGTAAGATATTACGCATGATTGTTCTTTCCGCCACCAGTAGTATTATCTCATCTTTACGAGTTAGTGCCCAAGTCTCTCTACCGTACATTAAGATCGGTCGTATTACAGTTTTGTAAATAAGAATTTCCGTTCTTAGCTTCGACACTAGCACCAAATGTATTTTCAAATTACACTTAATCATTTGAATATTACAAAAATATCAACCCTTTAGTTTCAGTCCTAGTACTTTTAGCAAGAAAATAATATCGCGCCAGTCATGTTAATTTACACAAGAACAACAAAGTGTGGTAGAACAGTGATATAGTAGAGTACTGGTATTGAACACATACTATCAAAACAGGATTCTGTGTCATGTGCGTTTAAACGATAGCAGGACTGTTGTACTTTACTATGGTGCCTTCGTGTGAAACGAGCATCATGTAGAGGCACAAGCCGCGAACATTTCTCTCCCAGGCGGAGACTTATTTCTGTGGCGGGCGTGACATATCGCGCACCCGCAAATACAGTCACATTCATATTTTATAAGTATACATGAAAATAAATATTTTTATATAGAATTCTACTCTGTTTCTCCTTTCATACGATCCGTCGTCTAATTAATTGGTGGGTAGTTTATGCGTCGTCGAATTTATGACAGAAATCCTAACAAAGTAATTTCATACTCAGCCTACATGCCTTATAATGTGTATCTTGTCTGTCTAATGTCTAATGCCTACTACTGTATAGTCTTCTTTAGTAAGTATTCTTTAGTATGTATTCTACTTTAGTCTTTCTTTCTTCACAACATAGTATAAAACAAAGTCAAGCTTTCTCAGTCTGTATGTCCCCTTGACTGCTTAAATCTTTAAAACTACGCAACGGATTTTGATGCGGTTTTTAATAGATGGAGTGATTCAAGAGGAAGGTTTATATGTATAATAACATCCATTAAATAGTGTAGAAAGACTGTTATTTTTGAACGTTCTAATGTGATGTCGTAAATAATTAAATTTTTCCGCTTACATTGCAACAAACGCAGGCTGAAACCTACGAGATTTATCAGATTTATACCCGTGCGAAGCCGGAGCGGGGCCGCAAGTATTCTTATAATTCCTTAGTAAGTATGTAGTGGTAACTTTCAGTGCCTATCTTAAGCCTAATTATTATTTGTATAATTATAACCACTGCTCATAAAACTATAAAAATAGGAATACATTAAAAGATAAATGCATATATGTACCAATGCTTATGTAAGCATAGAACGGGAGTAAGAGCTTTGCTTACTTTTGATGTGGGAGGGGGGGGGTCAAAAGTTTTAATAAATCTACTTAAGTAATAGTTGAACGGCCCCATATAAAAGACTTTTAAGATTATTTCTCCATAAATCGAAGGTTGCGATTTTCACAAGTGGCACGATATCGTTTAAACGTATCGGAGTGTCAACCCGCTGACTTATTGTATCCGTTTTGATAGATGGCCTGTGGTATCTTATTGCGCTGATCCTAACTCGAACGTCGATTTGAAATTGAGATGGCTTTTCTCCTCTCAAACGGATACATATCTCTGTTAAGAAATTTTGCAAGATATAAAATAAATTTAAAAGTAGAGAAAACGTTGAATTGTTACTTACTTAGATTATTTTTCGCATACAAGCAAGATCTCCATTTTTTTTCTTTCACGTCACGATTCTATAATAAAAAAATGGAATTAAATTTTCTTCAAAATATGAACTTTTTAACTTGTTTAAAGGGTTTACAATCGGAAAAGAAATATATTCTTGTGATCCTAGTTGCAGTCATGTTTTAATTATAAATAACATCTATTCATTGGATAAATACGAACAGCAGTAATTGTGCTGTCTATATACTTAACTTTCTTTTGTTTCCCGAATGTTAATTTTGTATATTACGAATATATAATATAATAATAATTTACGAATAGCCTCATATTGCAACAATGCAATTAATAATATTATTATAATTTTAATTATAAATTAAATTGAAAATAAACTATATCGTCACTGATAATGTAGCTTAATGGAATTACACGCCATGTAAAGGACTAAATTACACGTTTTCACACCGCCCTAGTGAAATCTCTAATTCCCTGTTAATTATGTGTTAAAGAGAGAGAAAAAAAATCTTTTACATATGTGTATCTGTACATATAATAAAATTTGAGTGTCTGTTATATTGAAATAACCGTTTTTTACTACATGTATATGAATATAGGTATATACGGTACATATACCAAAATAACATTTTTTACAATATTTGTATGTCTGTCTATCTTTCTGTCTGTCTGTATGTTTGTTCCGGCTAATCTCTGAAATGGCTGGACCGATATTGACTGGAATTTTATTGGCAGGCAGATGTAATAAGGAGTAGCTTAGGCTACGTTTATTTTAGAAAAAATATTATATTTTAGAAAAAGAACGCGCGGACGTCGTCGTGGGCGACAGCTCGTATTGTAATAAAAAGCAATATATTAATTTTGTTACAACAGATCTCAAGTGTGTATAGTTTTAATACTAGTCCTGTCTGATTTAATGTCTAAAAAACTAGCTGCACATTCTAGAGTAAACTAGATTAGCAGTGACGTAAACCTTGCCTAATTACGAGCAGATTAATTGACATCCAAGTTGATTGATGCATGCTCATGCTGCTTCAGTTTATTTAGGCCACGTAACACTATCAAGTTCAGTTTGTTGAATTTCACCAATAGGATTGAGTGGGTCTTAGTTTGCTAATTAAAGCATTACTACAAAAACAAAACACATACGTAATACGTTAGATAGGATTCACTAAATTATACTACAAAATTAAATTGTAATGACATTTCTTGTTACCTTAGAAGAAACAGTATTACATAAATTTTTGTCGGTATATACATTCGTTTACTCTCCGTTGTTTTAAATTATGGATAACATTACCGAGATCACTTACTACACAAGTACGTTGTAAAAATTAGACGCAATTATCCAAGAAATAAGTTCAAGTAGTAAAATTATCTCATAAACGACTAAACATAAAAAAAAAAATTTCATATTGTTAAGTTGACAGAGTTTGATACTATAGGCATCATCATCAGCAGGTCCCAGGCCATACCTCATGTGGATTTTTTGTGACCGAGTAATCACTGTTCGACTTGAAGAGGCATAATAGTTTTACCGGCTTCAAAGCTTGCTTAAGGTGGCCGACCGCAGATGGCGCCAAGCCTAAACTTTGTTTTAAGAGTAAACTGACGTGGAGTCGACGCAGAAGCTTAACCTTAATGTTTTTATAATTAAAAAAAATGGCTAACTCACGTATAACTATACGTATAACTCACTCAATCCAGTATCGGCACCGACTAGTTTCGTGCCCGTCGGGGGCTCTTCTTCAGTGTGAGTAAGAGACGGGTCACGACCGCGAAATAATACCAGTCCCACTCACCCCGAAGAAAAGCTCCCGACGGGCATGAAACTAGTCGGTGCCGACACCGGATTAAATATACGTGAGGTAGTCGTTTTATTTTGTTATAATAATGTCTAACGAAAGTTTAAACTGTACAACTTAAAGTTTTGCTTATAAAACTATGGTATGTACGAAAAATAAAGGGACGCGACTCCTATCCAGTAATTCTATAATCATGATAGTTCCTCAATTGTATAACAATTAATTTTTACATTTACTTTTTACCAATTATTAATCGTCACTAGACACATCTTAATCTTAATAATATAAATGCAAAAGTTTAGATGGATGGATGGATGTTTGTTAGAGTTTGTTACCTAAACTGCTCAACGGATCTCGGTGAAATTTAACATAGATGTAGAGGATAGTCTGGAAGAATACAGCTCATTTTGATCCCGGAAATAGTTACGGTTCCCGTGAGATGCATTAATTTTGTTTTATCATGTTATATTTTATGCAACGGTTCAACATATCTTACTGAAATTTAGCACAGATATAGAACATACTCTGAAATAAGATATAGTATACTAAGTTTTATTTAATTTCCGCGCGGACGGATTCGCGGGCGATAGCTATATTATAATCATGAGCCAGACATCTAACAAACATAATTACAGTCGTAGTAATCATGAGGTCTAGTTTATGATTTCTAAATTATCAGTGAAAATGTTATTGTAATGAAGATACAGAATTTCATTGCCATGTTCATTAATTGTCGATGTAAATTCGGTCTGTTCGTTCATTCGACATGGGTTAATCGGGATTAAAATATATTGGTCTGCAAATTGAAGTCTGATTCCGCGGCCGGTTCGAATAATCCCTACTGTTAATTGCTTTTGTGACTGCTACTGTAAGTCTTCAATTTATTTTGATACTCTATCATTCAATCAGATTGATATTTATTTAGATATAATATTCAAGCTGCAATCACCTTATTGATTTTAGTAAAATTTTATTTATTCTATACATATAATAAAATTGGAGTGTCTGTTTGTAATATTTAAATAACCGTTTTTACTACGTCTATATGAATATATATACGGTATAAGCACCAAAATAACATTTTTTACAAAATTTGTCTATCTGTCTGTCTGTTTGTTCCGGCTAATCTCTAAAATGGCCGGACCGATTTTGACGGGACTTTTATTGGCAGCTGATGTAATAAAGCGTAACTTAGGCTACGTTTATTTAGGAAAAAAATATTTATTTTAGAAAAATAAGGCGCGTACGGAGTCGTGGGCGACAGCTAGTTCTAAATAAGAAAATTCAAATGGCAAGCCGAAGAAAGTCCGAAAACTAAGTTGCAGTGTAAAACTAAGTACCAGGATATCAAAGATAATAACTTGATTTGAAAGGTTTTTCTATCCGATGCTCATAGACATCCGCCGGATACCTATATTCAATCGACAGAGAAGTGGTAGGGTCCGCTTCAACATCTTCGCACGAATAGGCCAGCTCGCCCGTAGTAATACCACAACCAAGCAGAAGATAAGCGTGAATCGGAAGCAATTTTTTTTTATAATACAAGGTGGCAAACGAGCAAGCGGCCACCTAAATCACAAAAATAGCGAAGTGACCGTTGTCCATAGACATCCGCAAGTGCAGATGCGTTGCCTACCTGTAATCGACGGAGGAGAAGAAACAATGAAAAAGACTATTTCCTCTTCCTATGCATCATATAAAGGGGTGGGAGAAGGAAGAGGACTAGTATTAGGCTTCCGGCACCACACTGATCAGACGAAACGCGGAATTGCTTCCACTTCACGCCTGTCTTCTATGTGGTCGTGGTATTGCACCGGGCGAGCCAGCCCATGCGTGCGAAGATGTTAAAGCGGGCTCTACACTGTTAAAATTCCACATTTTATCTGATGAGTGTGTAACGGCGGTCTAATTTTACTCCGGTTTCCCTTCCCATCCTTTTTTTACCAGGAAAGGATGGGAAGGGGAGACGAATTTGCAGAGGTAGAGATGCATAGGATAGGGAAATATTCTTTTTCTGTGAGTTTCCTCCTCCGTCGAATGAAGGTAGGCAACGTATTTACAATTGCGGATGTCTATGGGCAGAGGTCGCTTCGCTGTTTTAGCGAATTCAGGTGGCCGCTAGCACGTTTTCCACCTTGAATTGTAAAAAGTGGACGCTCAGATATATCTACTTTTTACTCGTATTTTCTGATAACATAATGTGTGTTCATTTTCTTCAATTTTTTACCTTACCTAAATTGAAATCAAATAACACCGAATATAAGCCAATAAATAGCTATCGCCCGCGACTCCGTCCGCGCGTTATTTTTCTAAAAAAAAATAGAATTTTCTTAAATATACGTAGCCCAAGTTACTCCTTATTACATCAACCTGCCGACAAAAGTCCCGTCAAAATAAGTCCAGCCATTTCAGAGATTATCCGGAAAGACAGACAGACAAAAATTGTAAAAAATGTTATTTTGGTGTATGTATTATATGTATCGTATATTTATTTATTAATTATAATACATGTAGTAAAAAACGGTTATTTCAATGTTACAAACAGACACTCAAATTTTATTATATGTATTATATATTTATATATAATATTTTTCCTTTTTTATTTTCAACGAAACGCTCCCTTTTATATAACGAAGCTTTTAAACGTAAACTCATTTTTGTCATATCAATATTTGACTGAAATCCTTATATTTATTTTGTTACTAAATTACGTTTAATGTGATGAAAAAATTCTCGTTATTTATTAACTTTTAAGCGTCTAAGAGAATGTCAAAAATGTTCTTAGAAACATAATTTTTAGAATTTCGTTACAGAATATATATTGATAAAGTTTAGATGGATGTTTGTTAATATATAACTCCAAAACAGTATCAATAATAAAGCATAACCCTCTTATAACTTTCTTTTGTTTAATTTAACGCAGACGTAGTCACAGGCGCTAACTAATGTAATAAATGACTTGTTACGAGTAGTAATAAGTAATGTTCACATGATTGTCTTTTATTTGGCTGATTGGCATGATTGGCTGTCGTCCGCCACTCCGTTCCCGCGTTTTTTTTATAAAATAAACGTAGCTTAAGTTACTCCTTACATCAGCTATCTGCCAATAAAAGTCCCGTCAAAATTGGTCCAGCCATTTCAGACATTAGCCGGAACAAACAGACAGACAGACAATAATTGTAAAAAATGTTATTTTGGTGTACCTATGTACCGTATATATTTCATATACATGTAGTAAAAAGCGGTTATTTCAATATTACAAACAGACACTCCGATTTTATTATATGTATAGATTATCGTATCTTTATACCACCATAGATGTGGTCGGTGTAGGACTTCGTCCTTCAGATCTATCTGTCGTACATTTCCTTCTCTCTCTTTTAAATCATGTCAACAACACCTTGTAATCTTTTCAAATTACCTAAATTATATCCAAATACTTATTTCAAATTTTGATAAATAAATCTAAACAGATGGTAAAATGAAATTGTAGTGTCTCTTTGTAATATTGAAATAACTGTTTTATACAACATGTACATTAATATATATTCGGTACATACACTAAAATAAAATTTTTGTCTGTCTGTCTGTTTGTTACAGCTAATCTCTAAAAATGCTGGACCGATTTTGACGGGACTTTTTGCAGGTAGCTGATTAATAAGAAGAAGATTAATTTAGCCACGTTTATTTTAGAAAAAATATTTTATTTTAGAAAAAGAACGTGTGGACGGAGTCGCGCGCAACAGCTAGTAAGCAATATAAATAAAGCCGTTACTGTTAAGATGAATCTTTTAATCCAATAAAAATGAATCTCAAAACCAATCCGATGAATAAGCCATAGAAATTCACAGAAATGAAATTTTTTTTCTGAGAAATTATACCTCTAAGCATGATACTTTTACTGTAATCTATACTAGTATAGAGAGGAAGGTTTGATTGTTTGTTTGCATTTAATAGGCTACGAAACTCCTGATCTGATTTGAAAAAATCTTTTACTGTTGGAAAGCTATCACGCACTATCTTCGGATGTTATATTTTTTCAATGCTATGCGAAAGAAGTTGTAGGCATCACTACATAGTACAAAACAAAGTCGCTTTCCCTGTCTGTATGTCCCCTTGACTGCTTAAATCTTTAAAACTACGCA
>JAAOEG020000004.1:3145845-3158862 GCA_011763625.2 Papilio bianor
ATCTGCAATTGCAGATGTCTATGGGCATCGTTCACTTCGCTACTTTAGCGATTTCAGGTGGCCGCTTGCTCGTTTGCTACCTAGTAATATAAAAAAAAATTGATTTTACCTATTTTTTCTAATATTCACCTTTATTATAGCCTGGTAATCCATCGTTTAAAACAAAACAAAAACGTAGTTTCAAATTATTTAAAAAATCCGGTATTAACATAAGTTTGCTAAAGTATTGAACGCAATCAATAACTAAACAATTGATAAGATATGGTTGCTGATAAGTGGATTCAATCAATAGCAAAAGAGTACCAAACTAGTCTCACATTTGACGTTATAATGTTGACGTGTCGTACTCCTTAACTATCCCAAAACAGACATTACGTATACATAAAAATGGATGATGTGAATAAAGTGGAACCGTATAACATCGCGAAAACTCATTTTCCGAAACTGCACGAGAGAATCCAAAATAAATATAATGAAATGCAAAAGAAAATCGAAAAGTCTAAATCTATAGATATGTTAATGTGTCTTGGCGATAATTTTACATACAAAGAACCTAAACGATATTTAAGCACGAGTGATGTTAGAAATGATCAAGATAGCGACAGAAATATTGAAAGTGAAATAAAACTACGAACAGAAACAATGACGGTTGAAAATACTAAAGAAATTAATGCATCTTATGAAGAAGTTAATTTTAAAGAAGTTGTTATTACTGAACCACATAATAATATAGGAAATGAAAACAAAATTGAAAGTGAAAATGAAGATAACCTCTCTGATAATATTTTTCTCAGTGATATGAGTAATTTTTCGAAAACAAGCTTGGAATCGTAAGTAAATTTGTTTATTGAAATATAACAATAACTGTTTAAAGTAATAGCGCTAATTTAGTAAATAAACTAAACCGCTTATTGTCAACAAAAACTTAAATAACACATACAAAAGGTGTATGCGCATAAACGTAGCTCCTTTAATGTATAGAAGATGTATTTATTCTATATTAATACTTTTTTTATAATTAAATTCATTTCCTAATAGTCTACAAGACATAGGAAGAGATACTGATGAATCAAGCCTGCCACCTACACCGACAACAAAATCAATACGTCAGAAAATTGGCTTACGTATGACAGCTGTAAAAGAGAGGCGAAACGCTTACAAGGAAAAAAAGAAAGAAGTCAGAGAAAAGGTCGAAAAGGTATAACTAAAGCTAGTCGTTAAATAATATGAAACAAATGAAACGAATAATTTTAAGTAAATTAGTGATGTTGCACTACAAATAATACTCTTATTAGTTGACTCTTCAACGTTCAGCTATCTAAGAATATGTTGTGGCCAATTTTATTATCCATATAAGAGTAAATCATTAGAATAGAAAATGATGTAATAGAATTGTTTAGTCATATAACCATAATCTAAACTTTCGAAGCACCCGTAAATATTACAATTTTGCTAAATAATAGTGCTAAACGCCAGCAACAACAACATTGGCTGCACATATTAGTCGGTGCAATACCACGAACATACCGAAGACGGACGTGAAGTGGAAGCAATACCGTGTTTCGTCTGATGAGTGTGGCAGAGGTCTAATTTTAGTCCCCTTTTCTTTACCAATCTTTTATTTAAGAAAAGGATGGATAGGAAAAGTGTATTTGATGGAGCAGTGGACTCTTAGGAAGGGAAATATTATCTGTCTGTTGGTCGCTTCTTCTTTCGATTAAGGGTAGACAACGCATCTGTTATTGTGGAGTCTATGGATAGGGATCGCCCCGCTTTATCGGCAAATTTGGGTTACCGCTTATAAGAAAATCTAATGTAATGCTATTTCATAGTTTTAATCAAATTCCATTTCATTACAGCTAATATTAACAAACACACCCAACGATCGCTATGATAGATTTATCAAAAGAAATAAATTTGCAACCACAACTATAGCTTTAATTGAGGCCTCTGGTTTTGAAATTGAGGACGAGAAATTCCGCTTTATAGGCTGCCGTTTAAGGTAAATTCAATACAAATTAATTAATTTAATAAAGCTGACACATTTTTGTATTATAATGATATTATTTCATGTATAGGTTAGGCATGGAGAAACGCAAATCAAAAATAATAAAAACAAATAAATCAGTGGTTAAATGGCAAGAGATAATAAATATTAGTATGTATGAAGAAACATTATTAGAGATAACTCTTTGGGATAGAGACGTTTTCATGGGCAAGTAAGTTTTTATTTGGTTCCAAAGTTCGATTTTATGTTTTAGTTCCTTTTAAATAACGTGATACCTTTACTACAGGTCCATTGTGGATTTGTCTCTATTGAAACATGAAAAAACACACAAAATGCGGATCAATCTAGAAGGTGACGGACGCAATATAAAATTGTTCTTTCTAATAACAATAAGTGGAACAGTTATGAACAACACAATCCTCGACCTTGATGATTACGAAAACATCCGAAACAAATTAAACATAGAACGCACAAAATATGTAAGTCCTAAATAAAATCAGTAATGTCATATTCTTTTTAATGCAAATAGCGTAATGAGTTTTACCAAATGACAAACAGACATTTCGCAAGTGAGAAACAAAGTGATAAAGTTCCTCAACTACAATTTCATTCTTGTCGCGCTGGAACCATGTCAATGTAAACTAGATATCGCCTTCTTATATGTGACTTATTATTTTCCAGGCTTGGTATCGAACGTGGAAAGACTTCACAGACGTTGGCTGGCTATCTATAATTGTCTTCGGTGCTAAAGGACTACCCACTACGGACTGTTCTTGTATTTTAAAACTGAATAACGAAGCACTATACACACATACTGTTAACAAAACGAACGAACCGAATTGGATGAAGATATTTACTTTGTAAATACTAATGTTCAAGTCATTTAAGTATTTAATTATGCGATTGAAAATAATGAATGTTTTAATAATTTTTCTTTCAGTACAGTGACTGATATAACATCAATTCTAGATGTTATTGTATTCGATGAAAAGAGGTCAGAGTACGTTGGAAAGATTTCGATACCTCTGTTGAAAATAAATACAACAAATAAAAAATGGTACGCGCTCAAAGGTATCAATCAAAAGGAGAGAGCTAAAGGAAATAATCCGAGAATATTATTGGAGATGGGAATTACTTGGAATCTCGTAAGTGAACACTTAAGACAATTTTTAGACTTTTAACTATATTAAAAGTCTACTAAATAAACACGTATCTTTTTTTAGATAAAAGCATCAGCTCGTGTTATAAATCCGAAAGAATCCGATCTATTAGAAACCGAGGATAAATTAGATCGGCATATCTTTGCACGAAATATTTCACGAGCCAAAGCTATCTATTCCTGGACAATGAGCACATTTCAAATATTCAAGTAAGACTTCATTTGAATCGATTATGAGCACTCCAATAATTTAACAAAGGTTACGAAAAAAATTATTATCTGTCTCCATTTGCTGAAAGTAATTTATAATCTACACTCGTGAGCAAGAATAAAGGGTCACTTAAGAAAGTTTGAATAACTCGGAAAACAAAAACACTATCTAACTGAAATAAATTGTGTATAATAATCAATTTAATGCTTGTTTTATTTCATTTTAAGGATATTTAATTGCCTATCATGCACAATTTATTTCAGTTAGCTAGCGTCTTTGTCGTCCGTGATATTCAATCTTTCTTAACCGAGCCTTTATTTTTGCTCACGGTTATATTTCATTGTATCTTGTAATTTGTATTTCGAAGCTAATATATGTATATTTTCAGGACAATGTTTGAATGGGAATCCAGGAAAAGTAATATAATGGCTTTGATAGCTTGGTTAATATTTTGTTGGATCTTTAAAATTTGGATGTTGCCCCTTCTTCTTCTTGTTCCGTTCGCGTGGTACAAACCCTCAAAGAACCCCGTACTAAGCAGTAAGTTAATTACTTCCTCCTCATAAAGGCTAAAATTTGGATACTGGAAACTATGGACATTTTTACAACGTTTGTAATCCGAGAACTATATGGAACTGGACGCAATTTATAACACTAGATTTCGATGTTAGATTTATGTTTTTTTTTATTTGATACTAGCCCGCGTCTACGTGTTCTGTTTCTAAAATAAAATATTTTTTTCTAAAATAAGCGCAGCGTAAGTTACTCTTTATTACATCCTGCCAAAGAAAGCCCCGTCAAAATTGGTCCAGCCATTTCAGAGATTCATCGGAACAAACAGACAGACAGGCAGACAAAATTTGTAAAAACGTTATTTTGGTATATGTACCGTATATATAATATATTCATATAATGTATATATATCAAGCAAAACACGGTTATTTCAATATTACAAACAGAAAATCCAATATAATTTTAAGTATAGATGTAATTGGAATCCATATTCATTTAATTACATACTTTTTATATAGTACGTGTACGTACGTACTCTATAGTAAAAAATGTTATAAAATAGTATATAATACCAGTGGTCAGAGCTGCAAAGAAAGGAACCTCCTCAGAGTGCGCACGGTTTCTAAAATGTCTGCCTTTTGTATTTAGCCTTAATCCATTATCGAGAGCGTCTTAATTGAAATAATTATTTAATTTCACTTACTTTTGAGTCATAGTTATTGAACTGCATATGGTGAATCACCTTATCCAAATAGAAATATAATACACTTCTCTTATCATGAGGTAAATGCTAAGTGTAAGTTCAGTCATTAGGTTCTTAAAGGTCGACATTAAGTGGTTATATTTTTTATTTTGAATTATTCGTTTGTCAGAACAGGAGAAAAATAACAAATATTAAGAAGGAAAATATCTTAGTCCGACGCATGTTTTAAGCTATTTTTTATAATGTTTAAAATATTTACAAATAATAAATTCCAGTTAGAAGAAGGTTCGAGCAAACTCCAATAGAAGGCGACGAAATTCCAAAACCGGAAAAGGTGATAAAATAATCTGAAAATTCGTGTTTTATATTAATTTTTAAATGAGTAAATAAGCGGGAATTTTATTTTCAGGAAGAGAAAAATTTAACACTTCGACAGAAAATAAATTCCCTTCAAGACATGGTACAGACTGTACAAAACGTAATTGGAAAATTCGCAAGTCTCGGCGAGAGCGTTAAAAAGTAAAATCGAAATTTAATTAACACTTACGATCAAAGTGTCTCTGCTATTCAACTAAAGAGAGATTTTCTTCTTTCCAGCCTTTTCAATTTCTCTGTACCGTTCGTGAGTTGTTTGGCGATATTTTTATTATTATTCATTGCATTGGTTATGTATTTGATACCACTTAAATACATACTTATGATATGGGGTTAGTACAAATTTTATAACACTGAAAATATAATTAGGACTTCGTTTGCACAACAAGTTTTCTCAGGGACTTTTGAACTGTCGCCACCGTACTCTACACTATGGTATTACAATACTTAAGGTACATTTTTATGTGCGACATAATAAAAAAAATCAAAATATGAATGAGATGGTATCAGAAGCACCTTTCTTTTAGATTATTCATATCGATAGCGATAAATTAGTATGAGATTTGTGCAGCTCTTTTATCAAATGTAAAAGTAACTAAGAAACGTATGCCCACAAACTTTACTTTAATATAAGGTGACGTATTTGAAGTTCAATGTTTCAAGAGTGTTGAATTTTTTTGTTGAGAATGTCAAAAAAACTTTAAGTGACAAAATGATCAACCATGCTCTTTAATAGGCTGTTTGGCTACTAATACGTCTGATGGTGGCACTGCTCAAAATCTCATACAAATTTATCGACATCGAAACAAATAATCACCGAAATATATCCTTGAACCTCAGTCCTAAAATTATTGATCGATTTGATGACACATCTGGAACATTAAGTATAAAGAAATTGTGATATACGAATTATCTTAGTTAATCGTAATTCTTTGATATATAATAAAATTACCTAAACAAAGTGTGAAACAAAATGTTGATTCTGATATTTTACAGGAATACATAAATATACAAGAAAAATATTAAAACCGAATAGAATACCAAACAGTGAAATATTAGACTTGCTTTCAAGAGTTCCTGACGATGAAACTTTGGTAAGAAAAATATTTGAATAATGTCTAAACAATTGCTGCTTTTTATAATACTTTTTTTATCTTATTGAATTTCACTTCTCGTTTTTGTTTACAGATGGACTGGGAACAATATTCTTTGGAAACTTTGTCCGATGAAGATGAACATTTGTGACTATTGAGATCTGACTAATATATTTTATAATATATTCTTTATAAATTTGTGTCTGTATTTTTCTATTTTTATTTCGTTAAATATAAGAATTAAACTTAATATATTATATGAATTTTAATTTATATACAAAATGTTATAAAATTCATAAACTAAGAAGTTGAAAAGGATTTCTACATTAAAAAAAAGGAAATGTCCAAGCACTTTACAGCATAGAATTGTTTATTTATCCCAGTTATTATAATCTATATAAGGGCAACTCTCTCTCTCTCTCTCTCTGCATTGTTTCCTCTTCTCTAAGGATCGCGAACTTCTCGAACGGTGTTCCTCCACAATATGCGGTAAGGCCCGCTAAACACCTTCAATTTTAGATGAACGGTAAAACTATACTGATAAAAAGAAGATGTGTAATGGGCTTTATATAAATAGAATGAACAGTTATCGCTTAATTTACTTTCATTATTAGGATGTAATCATTCCATCACATAAGGTAAGCAATGTAATTAAGAATTTCTCATATCATAAATCAAAGACTGTTGAATATCACATCATTGGTGATAAACAGCCCATCCATTAGCTGCTACATCTCCTATTTAGTATGCAAACAGTACGCGTTTAACTAAATCACTAATCATCTGATTACAAAGCAAATTACACATTGGCCTTTGCAGACTACGAATTAGCATCCCGAGTAATTGCCTTAATAATAATTTGGATTATATCAAGTAACTGTCGAATTCATTTCTTTATAAAGCCATTGATAATTTTTATAATAAGAGAAGAGGCAAACGAGCGGATTAAATATTTCTTTACTCATAAAACGAAAGACAATAGGATATTTATTATTTACGAGTCTATACTGCGTCCTTATTGTTCAGTGTGTGAAAAAAACTCACGGATCTCGCCAAATATTGAACGTTACAATGTTTCAAATCAATTGAAACACAACTTTCATTTTATTGATACTGTAAAGGGTAGTTTTAGTTTCTGCATCTCTCCAAAATTGTTAAGGCTGTTAAATGCATCAACTTCTCCAAAAAACAATCACGTTGGCCTTAACCCTTAAAACTACACTAAATAAAATTTAAAATAGGTTTTATTAAACTTTATTTATAAACATAAATACTAACATTTACTACAATGTCAAATTAATGTAAATAGCTATTTCGTAAATTAAATCACAGATTACATGGTCAAATGTTTTGTACATAATTATCTAATTAAATGTCACATAAATTAATTTTAATCTATACAACAATATCCGATCCAAGCCTTTCGAACTCATTAGCAAAATAGACCATATCTTTTTGGTCTAGAGCTGAATTTTGAAAGACAATACGGAAAAAGTTAACGAGGTTGCCTTGCGGCTGATACGTGACCATCATACTTCCTTCTTTTATCATTCGTTCCTTAATTTTGGGGGCGACCTTATGGAGCCTTTCTTTGTAATTTGGATCGTTCTCGCAACCTCTTAGACATTTTGGCACGTACCAGAACATAATATTGGTACATTCAGGGTTCTCGAGTACGAGCTTGAAGCCAGCTCTTTGTTTGATGTGCTCCAAGAAGTATTTAGCGTTATCGAAGAGTCTGTCGATATGCATCTCGAAACCGTCGCTACCTTTGGCTTTCCACATGAACCAAAATTTGAGGACATCAGCGCGTCTACCACACTGGATGTGTTTATCACCAGTATCATAAGAAGTGTCGTAGAATTTATCCTTTTGGAAGAGATATTTCGCGTTGGATGAATGACCTTCCTTTAGGACATTTTTATGTTTAACTAAAAATGTTGAACATTGCTGCGGAGCTGCGAGTAGCTTGTGAGGATTCCATGTTACAGAGTCTGCTCTGAAAGATGATACAAAGAGTTCGAATTACGCAAATTATATTTATAAATACTTTAGTGTACTGGATTTGCGAGACAATTTATTATATTCTGAAGCATGTGCTGTACATTTAGATGTTAATGACTGACACTGTTTCTACCTTCAACACTAACCTTAGTCAAGCTAATGACCGCCAGTTACTCGCACCGAACAAAGATTGCGTAAACTCGCGAACGCACCGCTATTCGCTCCAATGTTTTTTATTAGCACTCAAGGATGTGTTTCGCAATTCAATATAAATTTTATTATGATATAATAATGTCTAATAAAGTACTCAGGCAACTACTTGCTTAAGTATAACATTTTATTATCATTTAAATATTTATATATAACAGAATTTGTAATAAAAATGGATGGTTACGTTTTTATTTCTATTAATTTGACTTTATAATAATTTGTATAGTGAAGCTTAAATCTTACTGCTTATTAATATTATAAATGCGAATGGATGGATGTATGGTTGGATGGATGCTTGGTCGACGTTATCTCCAGAACAGCTCAACGGATCTCGGTGAAATTTGGCACATATAGAACATAGTCTGAAAGAACTCATAGGCTACTAATTATATTATTCTAATTCCGCGGACGCAGTCGCGGGCGACAGCTAGTTTGTAAAAAATCTGACCTTAGTCGATGAAATTGAGATTTTGTTAAAATATTAATAAATTCAAAAAAATGTCAAAATTATTTTCAATTATTTTTGACTTTTTTAAAAAAAGGTTACTGCTCCGAGGCTTTGGTAGCAACGACCTCTATAATTAATGATTTTTTATTCAATAATTTTATAAATTTCATCCTTATTTCAAAATATAATCTTACCAATCAATCTTAGTGGAAATCAAAGCTTGACTTCACAAAGTCGATTCTTAGTATCATCAAAGGATGAATTTCTGAGAAAGTATTTCATTTCTTCTAGTCAACGTAATCTAACAGACTCTAGATAAATTTCTTAAAAAGGTACTTACAACTCTATTCCATTTAAAAGATGTCTATGCTTCTTCGACATCAAAGCGCCGCCGCCCCAGGCCGCATCAACATGTAACCACAGATTATATTTCTTGCACAAACCAGATATCGGCAATAAAGGATCGAAAGCCCCAAAGACAGTAGTACCCGCAGTCGCAGTAACCATAAAGGGAGTAGATCCCGCATTTATTGCTTCAGAGATCTTGATTTCCAAATCCTCAACATCCATTTTACCCAAATCGTCTGTTTTTATCATGATACAATTGTCGCTGCCAATGCCCATAAAGGAAGCCAACTTCTTAGTCGAATAATGTGCTAGTTCCGATGTAAAGAGAACCAGCTTTGGTACTGCGTATACTCCTTTACTCTGTTGATAAAATTACTAATTAGACGCTAATATTAAGATGGTCAAAAGTATACTTAAAACTTTCTTTTTTATCGTCCATTGAAGGCCGAATAGTTCATGAAATTCTATCACAAGCCGTTAAAGTAACCGAGTCAAATTTATATTGTTTTTTCAGCCTTGCAACCCTAAAAGCAACTCGTTTTCATTCTATCAACACCTGTATGAAAACTGTGCCAAATACAAAAAATGGTAGTAAAAATTTTCATACAATAAATGCTGAAGATTTTTTTACAACACGAATAAAGTAAAAAAAAATCGTGAAAACGTTCGAAACGAGCGTATTCAAAAACGAAAGTGGTAAAAATGTAAATTTGAAAACAAAATAAATATTCGATTTGTAATTTCATAGAAACACAAGCATTGTACGTTTCACATCTACGCTTGTTTTTTCTATTTTATTGAGAAAATGCCTAAAAAAATATTCACAGATGGATTTTCCCTACGCTGTTTTTCTAACCAACTTAAAAGAGAATTTTTTCAATTCATCTGCATATTTTTATAAAAATATTCGTCAACCTAGGATTGAAGCCAAATTTTAAAATTTGCATATTCGTTGTTATATCGTCCATAAATATGATTATATATAATTTATGAATGATAACATACAGCCGCGAGCAAAATAAAGGGTCGGTTAAGAAAGTTTGAATATCTCGGAAGATAAAGACGCTAGCTAACTGAAATAAATTGTGCATGATAGACAATTAAATATCCTTAATATAAAATAAAATATTTTCATTAATTTATTTATATTTTATTAAAAACCAAAAACTTAAACGAAAAAGGATATCTTACGTAAGCTTGGATAAAGCAGTGTTTTTCAATAAATTTTATTATTATTTAGATTTTAGTACTTAGTAAGACACAACACTAAGCACTAAAATCTAACCGACCCTTTATTTTTGCTCACGGCTGTATTTTATTTTAAAAGTGTGAGGCAAACATACTTCTACATACTGCGAAGCCTGTAGAACATTCGTTTTTATTGTTCTAGCTGATATTACCAATATTACTCCAAAAATACATTGATACGTCATACACACTTTTTTAACCCTTTGCCCGTCGATGATTGATTTTGTGGACACCAACATGGGTATATTTAACCCTTAATTATATATCACCACAACTACTTACGTAAAAAAGACTTGTTATTTATTTACCCTTATCACATTTCGGAAGCCATCGCACATCTATACATATATTATAATAAAATTGGATTGTCTGTTTTTAATATTGAAATAACATTTTTTTACAATTTTTGTCTGTCTGTCTGTTTGTTCCTAATCTCTGAAACGGCTGGGCCGATTTTCTCGGGACTTTTATTGGCAGGTAGCTGATGTAATAAGGAGTAACTTAGGCTACGTTTATTTTAGAAAAAACTTTTTTTTTTAGAAAAAGAACGCGCGGACAGAGTCGCGGGTGACAGCTAGTACTTCAATAATAATGATTTCTGGTATTGTCTAATGTCAGGGTGCGAAAAATGGGATATTTTTAAGCTAAAATGTAATTCACACACCGTCAATGCTGTTTATAGATAGGATAGGACCTACGTGGTTAACATATATAAATATAGTAGCTTTTGCCCGCAACTTTGTCCGCGCGAAATAAAGAAAAACTTAATAGATTATTACTGACTATTGATTTCTGATAAAATTTACTATTCTAAAATTTTTATTCATACTCAATCATATACAATATTACGTTTAGCTGTCATGCGTGTTTTGTTATTCTGTCAGCTGCCTTTTCGTAATACCACGTTTTATAGAGATTGACTATATTTATTTTTGACGAAACCGTAGAAAATGGTTTTAAAAAGTGGGTAAAAAGTATCCTATGTCCGTCTCCTGGTTTTAAGCTACCTCTCCACCTATTTTCAGTCAAATCGGTACAGCCGTTTTTGAGTTATGAATAGTGTAAAAACACGACTTTCTTGTATATATATAGATGTTATTTAAGACTCATAAATGTTATTCTTATCTCGAAATTCTGCAGAAATCTTCACGCTAAGAAAAACTCAGATCAAATCTAAGGACGTTCCTATAACATTCAAGTTTACAAATGTAGTATTCATGTATCGAGGCCCCGCCGGTATAATGCACGCGAAATATTTACAATCATTAAATAAACGAGGTTAAGGTGACCACCGAACTTCCTACAAAACTAGATATAATAACTTATATTTGTGTATTTCTATGTTTACTGCATAGTAAATAAATAAATACATTATTTATAAATTATACTACTTTAAAAGCGGTAAAAATGATATTATTGATGATCATTGACATAGCCTTACATTTCTTTAAAGAATCCCAAATTAATAACTTATTATAAAATATGTTATTCTCTATTACTTGATAAACTTAAAAATATAAAAACTATTTAAAAAAATTATGTCTAGTCAAACAAAGCCAAGGTTGTTCATTAGTATTTCAAAAACTGTTGATGGAAGTTCTTTTGACTCTATCTTCGAAAGAAAAATTTCCATAATGACTCAGCAAACACTTCTGTTCTAACATAGAGTTCTGACGATTAATTAAAACGCATCCTCACTGCACTAATTAGTAATACCATGGGTACAATGATTAATCGCGGTATTGCCTATACATTTTAGTCACACATCGTTTAGGAATTCCCCGTAACTAGATGCTATATGTAACAAACACTATATCAATAGACGTCATCTTTTTCACTGCTACTCAGACACTTATTCAATCGACATTCAACTTCTGAAAGGATAATATACAGCCGTGAGCAAAAATAAAGGGTCGGAAGATAAAGAATAGTTGAAATAAATTGTGCATGATAGATAATTAAATATCCTTAAAATAAAATAAAATAGTTTTACTAACTTATTTATATTTGATTTCATTCAAATAAATAAACTTAAACGAAAAAGGAAATCTTACTAAGTACTACATTCTAAATAAAAATAAAATTTAATGAATGTATTATCCAAGTTTACGTAAGATATATTTCAGTTAGCTAGCGTCTTTATCTTCCGAGATATTCAAACTTTATTTCTTAACCGACCCTTTATTTTTGCACACGGCTGTATTAAACACATTCATTCAATCCTTGAATACTAACCTTAATATCAGGATAGAAGTGATGTCTTGCGCAGCTGATCGCATATCCGTTGGATATCGAACCTCCGGGACAGAATATACCATCACCGTCGCCGTCCTTCCAGCCAACTATTGCCCTCATTTCCCTCAGCACTTCTTCCTCCATTAGAGTGAACACAGGAGCCACTTCGTAAGTATAAACGCTCGGGTTCAACGCATCTGTCAGCCATTGTCCAATTAGACCGTACGGATCCACCGTAGAAAACAACTGATTCACGAAGTATGGATGTCCAGTATTGACAGAATACCGTGCAACCTTGAAAAGAAATTGATAAATATTAATTGTTTAAACAAAATAAAATGGCTTTTTTTATATATTACAAGGTGGCAAACGAGCAAGCAGCCGCCTGTAATCGCTGAAACAGCGAAGCGACCGCTACCCATAGACCATCCGCAATTGCAGATGCGTTGCCTACCTTTAAT
>JAAOEG020000004.1:3215834-3228480 GCA_011763625.2 Papilio bianor
AAATTAAGTGTGTTAACTGTGGAAGATAGTGAATTACAACTTTTCAAATAATGATATTTTAATCATATTATCCCACTCAAGTATGGTCGACGCACTAGGTTTTTAATCTCCACATCGAGCTTCCGCCTTTTCAGTCGTTACGCCCATCTTATCTTAGTGTTGTCCCTACTGTACCCCTCCACATTCATATTGAAAGATCCTTAACAAATGATATAAATATTTGCAAAAGTAGTTACACCATGTACCTAATGCCGCGAGCACCAGCTCGTTTTTACGTAAAGTACGTTTACGCTTTTAATAGAATTATGTTCACTCGTAACTTATTTCTTATTGCATTGTTGTAAAAAGATAACTTCCCGGAAAACAACCGATTTATGTCTTTCTAACGAAAAGTTACCGTCTTCGTATTTATTCGGACGTTCACCTGTAAGGAGCAAAAAACCGCAAGTCTAATATTTATTAGTAGATATTCCTTACATATATTAATGTATAATTTCCATTTAACGGATGCTTTTTCAACACGTTAGACTAAATTGTAATTAACGGGATTGATTTTTCGCTCTGTTGCTTTCGAAATTCGAATTTCATTAAAAAAATAATTTTTTAATGACTTATGTTGAATCTATTGCGATTATCCGAACTGACTGAAGTTAATTATAGTCAAACAGAGAAAGAGACGGTGCAATCGCTAATTGTGCTCACGAAATATATAAAACCTATTTACTTACGCATAGAATAGGTCAATAAAGAAAAAAAAGGCATCTACAATACAAGGATCTCTATACTCTTTGAAATTGACAGAGTGGCGCTAGTGAGCTGGCACAATATAGTTTGACATTTGTTCCCTGGGTCAGATAACGTTGTCGGTCTTTACATTTCATCAATGAATAAGATATTTAGTAGGTTAATTAGAAGAATCTTACGTTATAAATGCGTAAATTTATATGGATGTCTATTAGAAGGTATCTCGATGAAATTTGGCATAGATGTAGAACATTGTCTGGAATTATTTTTTCTTTTCATTTCGATCAGCCGTTTTCGTAGGCAATAGCCAGTAACTAATAAATAAGATATCTAAATATCCCTTTATTATTTACAATAGTACTGTAGAATGCAACAATCTTATTTTGTTCACATCCAATAATTACGTTACCTACTTCGAAGTTGTTTTAAATACATGCTTATCGAGAGTACTTATCTAGTAATTTCTACTTAGTAACTATGTTGAGTTTGCTATGAATTATGTTTATTTTATTACAATAATCGTGCACAAAAGTTCAATGACCTTAAACATCGGGCTTGCTATCATTGAATGTCGTCAATTTACCATACATTGATAATTACTGTTTTTTATGTTAATTACATTTTATCACCAGACCCGATGTACCTGTAAAAAAATATATAGTTATCTCTGTTGTTTTCAAAGAAAATAAAAGGGATGGCATTATGTGCGTTATATACGTGTTTAATTAGTGAAAAGGCACTTTTAAGACTGAAAAAGTGTTAAGCTAATGTTCGTATACCGGGTTCCAATCCAATCCCACGGACCAGTTACGCTAAAAACTAGTTATTTTAAAAATATTCTCGTGACCTTTGACCTTTATATTCAAAAACATCACTCTATGTTACAAGTAGTCGTCGCCCGCGACTCTGTCCGCGCAGAGTTTAAAAAGACTTAGCAGCCTATATGTTCTTCCAGACTATGTTTTATAGCTATTCCAAATTGTAGCAAGGTCCATTTAGCCGTTCTGTAGCTACGAAGTAACAAACATCCATCTACTAGACTGTCGTATTTATAAAATTACTAACATTATCAGAAAATAACTAAAACGTGTATTATCGTAATGACCGTCATATGGCGGTATATATACATATATATGTTCTGTTTCTGTTTAATTTGAGCTTTCTATCTCGCAAAGTAACCAAGGATAATCAATTTACATTTAGTACTCTAGTGTTATATTCATTTACTTTGTGGGAGCCCTCGACTTTGGTTACTATCGAAATGAGGTTTAGGCTAAGCGCCATCTGTGCACGGCCAAATCAAGCCCGGTGAAATTGTAAATACCTCTTCAAGGCAAACAGTTACAATTCAGTCACAAAAAATATTCATTTATTTTAGAGATTTTTATTACAGATTTTTAATAAAAAAAAAATCCTTACATCTATCGTTTCCTAAGACTCACAAGCTGGCTGTATGTAAATATTGTATAAGATAACTGTTAATTATGAAGTAATTAGGTATTTCTGTTGAATTAAAAAAACATCTTATCTTATTAGGTAAAGTTAGTCATTGACGTAGAATGAAGGTCGTACGCATAAGTATAATGACTGATAACAAAATGTCCGCTAAATATTACGACACAATTTCATAGAACGTATTCTTTTGCTAGTACAAATTGCACTTAAATATGGTTGAGGACAATGAATTAAGAATTCATATAACATTTTATAGTTTCTTAATTAAATACCGCATATTTTATAGTAAAAAATCGTGATGCAATTTGCACATATCTGTGGGTAATTCGAAGATAAAGGTGTGGACAATGCACGTCGGTGTTTCCATACCAATACGACTTAGGGTCCTTCAAGTAGCGAGCGTATAACCTTCTCAAAGGCCGGCAATGCATCTGCAGTTCCTCTGGTAATGCGGATGTCCATAGGCGTCGATGATCACTTTGGTGTTTACGCTGCTCGTTTGCCCCATTCTTTTATAATATAAAATCAATCTGCATTCACTCAAGGTGTTTGATTAAGGGATTAAATTAGGGAATTTAGAGTAGGCCAGAGTTCTTCGATTGATACGTACTCGTATGTTATGAGTTAACGACAATTTGCAATTCGGTAGTTCATCGTTTTAAAGATGAATGCGACAACATTTTATCGTATAAAAGTTTATAATTGAATTTGTTGTATATAAATAGACGATTAGTAATTGTATTATTCACTTATTTATGATGCGAAACCTCAGCAGTGCTCCTCGCTTCTCAAACTTTTAATAAAATTCCATACTATTAAAATATTTTGGAACTAATTCAGTTGTAGGTACTCTGATGTTGTCGCCATATGTGTTTTTTCTCACTTATTCTTTTACGCCTTGTATCTAATCTATACATATATAATAATAAAATTGGAGTGTCTGTTTGTAACATTAAAATAACCGTTTTTTGCTACGTGTGTGTGAATATATATACGGTACATACACCAAAATAGTATTTTTTACAACGTTTGTCTGTCTGTCAGTCTGTTTGTTCCTGCTAATCTCTGGATTGGCTGGACCGATTTTGACGGGACTTTTTTGGCAGATAGCTGATGTAATAAGGAGTAACTTAGGCTATGTTTATTTTAGAAAAAATCTTCTATTTTAGAAAAAGAACGCGCGGACGAAGTCGCGGGTGACAGCTAGTTATAAGTATATTTACTAGCAAAAGCGGTGCTTTAGGAGGGCTCGCGAAGATCTCTACCTTATCAGAATTTGAATCTATATTTAAAAAAATACATTGGGTTTTTGACTTTCTAACATTTATCATTAGAAATACAATAATTATGATATAACATATACATATTTTTAATATGAAATACGATTTTACGAGAGAAAAAGCGTCTAGAAAAAAATTGAAATTACGGTGCCAAAGCCCAAATCTGTAAGAGCAATAGTTACTTAGTAAAGTGTACCGCAAATCTGTAAACATTGTAGGATTGTAGGGGGCTCTCTTCGCTCGCCTTAATAACTTTTCAAAGTGCTTGTAGTGCTGTTTAACAGGACATAGCACCACATTACATCCCGAATTGTCTCCACCATCCCCACCCCTAGCTTGTAAACTGTATTAGATACTTTGTTAAAGGTCGGCAATTTACGCACTCATCATGGCGTTAAAAACATCAGCTGACCGGGAATTCGGACCGTTTGCATCGTTAATGCACAACAATAACCATCCGCCACGACAGTCAAGTGGTTCAATATATGTAGTTAGGTCACCGTAACAGTAAACAAAAGTGAGAATAACGCTCTGGTCGTTTAGCTTTCCGCTTCTATGTATGATTTCTTGCTCAAATCTATTTGATTGAAACGTTTCTCACCAAAACTTGTTTAGGAACATACGCGAAGATCCACCCGCAACTATTATGACCAAAACATACCGTGTGTTATTTACGAACGAGAGGCCGCACTGTATTTGTGTGCGTCTGTGACGTTGTGTCGGTGTGAAACCAACTTACAAACACTTGTAAACATGAAACGAAGTGATGCAAGCGTCTATATTTTGTTCAGGTATATTAAATGATCTTCAATCGACTTTTGACAGTTTTTTTTCTATAACAGACAACTTTATAGATTTTCGTTCGGATAGTCGACGAAAACTATTATAATTTATTTAATTTATCTTGCTTTCGCGTTATTTGTTATTCTGAACGTATCATGAGAAATAAAGTAACATAGGTTGTTTTGATAAGATAATACGTTCTACTTGCGTCACGAGGTAAAGTGTTTGTACGCTTTGCTTTACCTTTCACAAGATGGTTGTGTGAATTCAACGGAATGTTAAAATATTTTTTTTATGCAATTAAAAACTAAAGTATTCAAATGGTTTCCGTTCCAAATTAATAAACCTGATATAATGATATAGAAGTCACATATTTTAATACACATTATTCAAAGTATTTACTCTATAACAAATCCAGATATCCCAACAAAATTATACAAAGATTTTTTTTGTTTCTTTTCAAAATCTCTTGCAAGCACACTTTTATTACATTTATTGTCATAATAAAGACACTTGTGGTAGCCGAATTTATTCAAGAGCGTTAGGTTTCCTTATAGAACTTCGCGGGAGCAGTGAGCTGATGCTATTTTGATTCGGACCATCGCAACGAGCAGTTTTTATCATTTCTTGCTCCGAGTTGGGCGTGTATATTGCATTCAGATTCTAGATATACGCAGTGCCCACACCCATATCAATATTGGTCGACTCGAGCGATCTTTTTTCTATATTGTTATTTGAGACGCGTCAAATGTTTGCGGAGTGACGTCATCAAAATTTCCTACTCTGTTGACAAAATGCGGCGCCCGTTTTCACGTCTAGATAAGCATAGATAGACCTTACGTGTTCAGAAACAAACTATTTGTTAACGTCAATTACTTTACGACTTTCAAATAATTAACGCATGTAACAATTAAGTATAGTAAGAAATCTAATATTTTTAATTTTAACTGTGGTAGAGCCGCAGTGCAATCTTTAGCACGAATAAGACGGCTCGCCCGGTGCAATAACACGACCACACAGAAGACAGACGTCAAGTAGCAGTAATCCCGCGTTCCGTCTGATGAGTGAGAGTGCCGGCCTAATATTAGTCCACTTTCTCTTAGCATTCTTATCTTATAAGGAAATTATGGAAGGGAGAAGTAGATTTGGCGGAAGAGGGGAAATAACCTTTTTTTGTGCGTTACTCCATCGAATTAAGGTAGTCAACACATCTGCGATTTCCTACGGATGTATATGAGCAGTGGTCCCTTTGCTATTTCGGCGAATCTAGGTGACCGCTTGCTCGTTTGCCACCTTATATTAATTTTAAAAAATTAAAGAAAATTCAGAATGACTATAACCTCTTTGCTTAGCAAACGTCGTTCATTTAATTAGATTCTGTTTAAAAATAAACATAAAATTCCACGAAAGTTATTTTCCCTTATCATCCTGAGTGTGTTAATGATGTCATCTTTGCTTTAATTATATGACTGTAATGACATGTCGCACACCATCGTGAATTTATTAACCACTTCAGTGTACATAAATAACTCACATTTAAACATGCTACTATCTTACTAAAGTATGGCTGTATGTTTGACACTCTTTCATGCAAAAACTACTGAATAGATTTCGATCAAACTTTAATAATATAGCTTATACATTAAAATAACACATAGGGTATAATTTATACAGATATTGTGTAAATTATACAAACTATAACGATATAAGTGTAATATTTACATATGTATCCATCATCCATTCTGATATTCGTTAGGTATCTCCAGAATGTTTCAACGGATCTCGATGAAATATGGCACAGATATAGAACACAGCTTGGAAAAACACAAAGGCTTCTTTTTTTTTAATTCGCGCGAACGGAGTCGCGGGCAAAAGCTAGTATGATATAATACATGCTTACGAATGTGGCGCTAATGTAGTTTTTTTATTTTGCTAGTTAAACTATTAATATAAATGGGTAAATAATATTTATTATTTTCAAGTTAATGATTAAACTTAATTATGTTTACTCAATTATGTTTTTGAATATATCAATTAGGCAACACGCAAAAACATTTTAAGAAATATTTTATTTAATAAATCAAATAACATTTACTTTAGTTTCTTGTTCCTTAATAGTATACACTGATTACGTGACTTTGAATTCCATTTACAACATTTAAGGCGGAGTAGTATTCATTACACTAATTATAATCATAATTTATACATATAATAAAATTGGAGTGTCTGTTTGTAATATTGAAATAACCGTTTTTCACTACATGTATATGAATATATATATGGTACATACTCCAAAATATCATTTTTACAATTTTTGTCAGTCTGTCTATCTGTTTGTTTCGGCTAATCTCTGAAATGGCTGGACCGATTTTGACGGGACTTTTATTGGCAGGTGCTAATAAGGAGTACCTTAGGCTAATTTTATTTTTGAAAAAGAACGCGCGGACGAAGTCGCGACAGCTAGTAATATTATAAATGCGAATGTTAAGATGGATGGATGGATGGATGTTAGAGTTTGTAGCCTAAACGGCTTAACTCGATGAAATTTGGCAAAGACGTAGAGGATAGTCTGTAAAAACACATAGGCTTTTGATCCCGGAAATAGTTACGGTTCCCAAAGGATACGTAGTTTTTTGTTATTTACACGATAATTTCGCAACGGTTCAACATATCTTACTGAAATTTTGCACAGATATAGAATATAGTCCGGAATAACACTTAGGATACTAAGTTTTATATAAATTACGCGCGGACGGAGTCGCGGGCGACAGCTAGTAGTATATAAGCTCTCAATATATTTCAGGATTGTATAGTCGTAATTAATATTATTAACTATTTTTATGTAACAGTCTAACCCCTTAGTATTCCAGACCAAACTTCGGTGTTAAGATTATTTTTCTTGTTCCAGATCCCGACTGGGCGTCGTATAACTTAGGCATCTTCATCTGCATGCGATGTGCCAGTATCCACCGAAGTATGGGAGCGCACATCAGCAAAGTAAAGCATCTTGAACTAGACCGCTGGGAAGATTCACAGGTGCAGCGTATGAAGGAAGTGGGGAACACAGCCGCAAAGAACAAATACGAAGAAAGGGTTCCACCCTGTTATCGACGACCTACGAAGAACGACCCACAGTAAGTAAATAGAAACTCAAATTGGTCGTCATGTTTTAAGCTTGGTTTTAATATGAAGACCCAGTAACAAGCCAATCGAATCATTGTTGTGGTTTAAAATGTTTGTAATTTTTAAGCCATGTCTTATAATTATCGAGATTTTAAGTTTTCGTTTTATGTTGGCTTAATTACGTTGCACTGACAGCTGAGAAAAATGCCCCAGTACAAATTAAATTTACTAAATGATTTATTATTATATTAAAATGAATTAAAAACGAATAAATAAACAGTCTGGAAGGACAGTAGTAGAAAACTACTATTCCGCGCGAACAAAGTCGCCGGCGACAGCTAGCTACAAATAAATACGATATGCGTGTCCGAATCCGTAACATGAATCGAAATGTAATAGAACCGGTTTGTCTGTCGTCAATTCTTTTAAATAGTTTCACACCTTGATGAACTACTTTTTTTCATTCTTACTTTATTTTACTTTCCGACTGTTTCATTCATGATTCACAAGAGAGAGTTATTCTTTTGAAGTGTTAAAAACGGCAATGTCTCACATAATTTAGGAATGTTTTGTGCTTAATCTGAGAGAGAGAGAAAGAATGAGAAATCTAGTGACTTTTTCTGTTATTTATTTAATAAATATTTGGTTTTTGCTATACATAATAGTAAAGTAATTAATTAGAGAATGAAATTCATACTTGAGAATGTTTAGATCGATGTTTGTATGGATGTATGTTTGAATGTAGAACGAATTCAACGGATTTTGATAAAATTTGGTACAGATATAGAACATAGTCCGGAAGGAGAAATAGGACACTTACTATTATTGTTAATTGTGTGGACGGATTCGCGTGCAAAAGCTAATGAATAATTAATCTTAATCTATCTTATTTTATTGTAAAGGTGCCAGCTGAAAACTAGCGCAGGGACAGTTTCGTCTGTCCCTGATTCGCTAATCTTCCATTATCTATACTTTGTGTCTAGGTTATGTATTTTTTGTCGTTTTTTGTTTTTAATAAATTTGTATGTTAATGAATGTTTTTCTTTCGTTCTTTCTGTGTTTCTAATACAACCCACGAACGTGAGAAAGATCCTTGTAATACATGGCTTGTATGGGACGCATTCAATAGATGAATTGTTTAAGACCGATCAATGTGGAAATTTCTACATAGATACAGAAAGCATTGTAATGAAAATGTTTGTAAATTTGAAGCATACTGATACCAAATTAATAAATTTTTAATTATCATCTTTATATAAATACTAAATAGATATATTAACATTTAATAATCATAAAAAACAAAAACATATCAATTGCCATACTACACATTTTTCTAAGTAATTTGTTTTGTAAACACGCTTTGTTACATCGCTCGAATAAGTTGAATAATGTTACTCGAGGTAAATATCTTTAACTTTACGACATTCTGTTAAAATGCCCGAGAGCTTACCTTTCATTTTCTGACGTTTTTTTATATAGAGAACAAACGAGCAGCGTGATCGACACCCAAATAAAAAAATGTTTGGAATTTTACAAATGTTTTTTTTTGTCTTTTCCGTATGTCAATTCGAGACAACAGACTGACATATGTTCATGTATGGATGAAATAATTTAAAAATTGCAGAGTATTAATCGAACAATGGATACGTGCTAAATACGAGCGGGAAGAGTTCTGTCATCCTGAACGTCAGAACTATCTGTCAGGCTACATGGAAGGCTTCCTGATGAAGCGGGGCAAAGAGGACAGCCGTTACCAGCGAAGGAAGTTTGTTTTAAGTGAAAACGAGGATACATTGAAGTAAGTATTCATACTTTGTGACAATAGTCATTTACTAAGATCGTACCAAATTACTGACTCATTTGATGAGCATACTCTTTGGAATAAAAAAATAATTGTGTACTACTAGACCCCCCTTCTCTCGATCATCGCATAACCATCACCTTGATCATCGGCTGGGAAATTCCTTGCCATAATAACAAACGCATTGCAATGTACGTTGACAATATTTTGTTGCTAACCCACCTTGAAGAACATTTTCATTCACCCGCTGTATCACTGTGAAATAAAAAATGTATTCGCTGCATTTTATCAGCTTAATTATAAGTAAAGCTTTTTCAAAATTACATTTGTGAAGCTTTTGTTATCATTGTCAGGAGTTAACATTATGCGCCCCTTAACTGTATAGTCAAACAAGAGTATCTGGGTTGTTGAGAGTGGCGCTACTATCGCGGGTAGTTCTGTCAGATAAAATTTAAAACATACGTTTAATATTTCATAATGAAAAAAACATGACATGCCAGCTACAGTACGAAAAGAATCTAGCTAGTGACACTTTTTAGCATTTGCATGAGGGCGCTAGGGAGCTATCACAATGTAGTTTGTTTTTTGCCCACCGGGTTAGATAATTTTGTCTGCCTATAACTGGCATATTCTATCTAACTTTAACCATTTGCTAGTTTTATAGAAAAAAAAAGTGCTAATTATTTTCGGTAATTAAATGTAATGCTATACATTGTTCACGTATTCATATCGAGACAAAATGAATTCGCATGTTATTCTATGATGATTAATTTTAATTACATATTTGCCTGTAATTATGTTTTTGTAACGTTGGATAATCTGTACACCTGCCTCATTAAATATTGCAGAAGCGTAATGTTTACCTCGCCCGTTATACCTACACGTCTATATTTAGTTTGTATCAAGGAAGATTAATACAAAGATAAATAATACCTCTACTCTTTTTTAAAAAGTATAAAGCTATTTATGATCTATGGATTAAACTCCTGTCAAAATATAAAAGCCATTAAAATCAACGAAAAAAAGTGATTGACATTTTGGCGCGAAAATAAAAGTCTGTTCGGCAAGTGACGTATGCTCGACGAAAACTTCCACACCTTCGTATTGAAATTATATACTACGTCAAGCTCATACTAATATTGACTTGCGACGTCATTTTAAAGTTAACAAATCGTTTGACGCAAAGATACTAAATACTTAACGAAGAAATTTTTTAAATAATTTAAATAAATGATTGCGTAATTATGATTTCTTAATAATTTTAGCATTGGTATGAATACTCGTTTTTTCCGTTGCATTTCGACTTCCTCGGTTTGATCGGTTTCGAATGAGGTGTCATTGAAAAGGTTTTCCTCACCCGATGTGACTCATCTATAAACAGTTGGGTTTTTCATTTTAGTGTATTTAAATCTCTGATTTCACAAAATGCAATACAGTACATTATTCTATGTTATCTTATTTTTTCTACAAACTGACACAATAGAGCGTTAACGATTTCTCGTGAAATTCTGACGTATTTACGACTGTGACGCTCCATTAAATCAACAGTAACTTAAAATTTGTTGAACGGTTACTATGTCACGTTGTCTGATGAAATAAAATGTAACGACGAACTTTGTAAACAGAAGAATAGAATAATTTTCGTCAGTTATGTGTGCTTATTTGCGAAGAAATTCAAAGATATGAAGTCAACCAACCCTCATTGGGCCAGTGTGGTTGAATATAGCCTAGCCACACCTAACCTAGGGTAGGCTCCGAGACGCTCAGTGTAGACGTATAGTGAGCTGAAAATGATGATGATGATGATGTGTGCTAAATTAATGTTTATAGATTGTATTTACTGGATACACCAGTTTTATAAATAGATAATGCAACTAGTGCTATTCTGTATCTATTGATGATAAAGTTTTTTTTTTTAAAGAAAAGTAATTTGCTTGTAATAGAATACTCCTACGTGCCTTTCATGGTTTTTTAACCAAATAATTAGATTATTAGTACCAAAGCTATTTTACAAATATTATAAATGCGAAAGTTTAGATAGATTATATGAGAAGGTATCTCCAGAACAGCTCTTCGGTTCTCGAACAAATATGCCATAGATGTAGAACATCGTCTGTAAGAAAACATATGCTAATGATTTTTTTTATAATTTCGCGCGAACGGAATGGCGGCCAAAAGCTTATTCAAAACAGGATTGCAGTGGTGTTTAAATGCATTATTAAATCGTATCATTCAACGCGATTATAGAAGTACAAACTGGATGTAAACAAAGTATTATAAAGATTATGCCCACCATAAATATATCAATATGAAGGAATTCAAAAAATAATAATTTCTATGTATTTATTTTATCTACGTTATAACTCAGACAAAAAAATCAATTAATTCAGAATGTTCCCTAGTAAGAATTAACTGCAAGCGTATTTTATTTTTTTGTTCTTTTCAAAATTTTATCAGTATAAATTAAATTCTCCTTAGCTTGGCTTAAATGTAATCGGCCTGGTCTTTAGGTACCATCACCCTTGTGAGGACTGTGGCCGAGCCACGGGTTGTATCGGTCGCTTATTCGATCGGCTCCATCTCAAAAACTTTGCTCGTTGGAGGTAAGAGCAAAATTCAAATTACGGTTAAACAAAAGTTAGGTCAAGTCCGCACAAACAGAATAGGTAACATTGCTATCGGTTTGTAATCTTGTTATTGTCGCGTATTGAAATAAACATGTTTTGTTATTCGCAAATATATTCGGTGAGTGCTGACGCATCATTACATTGACGCTTTTTAAATTCTAACAACGTTCATTGGTCATTATCCTCACGTGACGTCATCGATAATAAACAAATGTACAAATAAAAATTCTAAGGATGTTTTTACACTTCATTCAATCTTAACATTTCGTCTCAGGTACCACGTTAAAGAGAACAAAGAACCCAAAGGCGTGCTCAGACTGTCGGAGTTAAATGTTGCATTCGCGCCAGCGAAGATCGGACATATGAACTCCATGCAGCTGACCTTCATGAAAGACGGATCAACAAGACATATCTACGTGTATCATGAGGACCCTGAAGTTATTAACTACTGGTAAGTTTTAGAAAGTAAAGGTAACCATTCGGAATAAAATGAAAGAGTAACAATGTAGAGAGAAAACAAACAAAATCGTAAAATCAGCGAAGTAATTTTTACTTAAAAGCTCTTTTAATCTTCTCTTCTTTCCCCTCTCACCTTTTTGTTATAAGGAAAAATTGGGATAGAAAAGTGGTTTTCACGGAGAAAGGGACGCATACAAAGACAAAACATTTTCTTTCAGTGCGTCTCCTCCTTTGTAGGTAAAAGGTAGGCCACAGATGCAATTGCAGATTATGGGCAACAATCGCTATTGCAACGATTTCAGTTGGCTGCTTGCTCGTGGCCACCTTGTAAAATAAAAAAGTACAATGTGTTTAAATCACAATATTCATAGCTT
>JAAOEG020000004.1:3371108-3382674 GCA_011763625.2 Papilio bianor
AGTTTATCAGTCAGGTGTTTGCACGTAGCTTGCACCGAGTGGCCCGCATAGACAACCATCGTAGATCGAGTGCGATTCTTTTGTTTTTAATTTACGTCACAAGATAATAAAATTAGAGATAAGCGATAAATGCTTAATCAATAATCATACTAGCTGTCGCCCGCGACTCCGTCCACTTGCAATAGATGAAAATATTTAGTGCGCTATGTGTTTTTCCGGACAATTTTCTACATCTATGCCAAATTCTTCAAACAAATATCCATCCATCTGAGCATTCGCGTTTATAACATAAGTAAGATTGTGGATTTTGCACAATACCACTTATTGATTAATTGATCGAATTAATATTGATTGTTATTTTTTTAATATGTCATTATTTACCAAACCAGTTTACAAGGATAAGCATTTCCTTCAGAGGGCCAGTGATTTTAAAATAATAATTTCGTAAAATGTAGTTATCATTCAGTATAATAAGGTTTAAAGAACTTCGGTGGCTCAGGGGTTAACCACTTGACTTATATTCTGCAAGTCCTGAGTTCGAGTCCCGCCGTGAACCAATGTATTTCTGTATTTTCGAAATTCATAAGTACTTTTATCCGACGTTCTTACGGTAAAGGAAAACATTGTGATGCAACCTGCACATATCGTTGAAGAAATTCAAAGATCTATGTGAAGTCAATCAACACGCACTGGGCCAGCGTGGTTGACTAAGGCCTAGTCACCCCTAACTTATGGTAGGCTCCAAGATCCTCAGTGGGGCCGTAAAGTGAACTGATGATGATGATAAGCTAAGAATCTTCAATTGAAATAAAATGAAAAAATATATAATGTTATCTTTGTTCTAATGGAGCTATTTAAATATACCAGTTTTCCTAATAATTAAATCCAACTTATTCGTATGAAAATATATACTTATAATATAAAAATATTTTTGTACTCTGCATATATATTAAGTTATTAATTTGCAGCCTATAAATGGATTAATTACATCTTATTGACTTTTAAATACCTGTACAGAAATAGCTTTATTTCTGTTTTTTTTTTGTTTAAAAACGAAAGGGATGGGAATATATTTTAGTATAAGTTATTCGATAGTGATAGCCTACGGAAATGATACAATAACATGGTCAAATAATTTATTACATAGATACAAACTAAAAATATAATAAATTGGAGTGTCTGTTTGCTATATTGAAATTACCGTTTTTTACTATATGTATAAGAATATACACGTATATACGGCACATACACCGATATAAAATTTTAACAATTTTTATCTGTCTGTCAGTCTGTCTGTTCGTTTATTCAGGCTAATCTCTGAAATAGCTGGACCGATTATAACACGCTCTTAGTGGCAGGTAGCTGATGTAATAAGGAGTAACTTAGGCTACGTTTATTTGAGACAAAGAACGCGCGGATGGAGTCGAGGACGACAGCTAGTATCGAATATATATTTTTTCTCATTTCGTACCAATGATGAATATAGGTTGCTGATAAGGAACACCGAGTTTATATTAAATTTTTGCCTATGTATGTGTCAGTCTGGCGGACTTTGGCGGGATCGTAGCTGTGTGCGGAAATATTAGAAGCTAGTTTTTCTTCCTTTGCCCTAACTAAGTCGCAGGCGACCGCTAGTGTTAAATAAAATATGTGTAATGACGGCTTGCTGGGGCGCGTCAACCTAGTTAACCTTTCACGCTACGTACTCTTTAATTATTCACTCAACAGTTTATTGTGTTGGAAACAAAAACTTGTCAATCCGGTCATTTCCGTCGAATGTATAGTACATTCGACGGAAATTAAATGAATAACATCAATTACATTTATTTTTAACATCACATAAATTAATATAAATTAAACTATTCTAAATTTATTTTTAAATGTACTTTTCAAATAAAAAGATTTTAATTTAATTTATAAATTTAAATAAATGTTCCCATTCGATGTCCTCCGGTAGACTGTTGATTAAATATGGGATACGTTGTTTTTTGTTCTGTCTCAATAATAGTTATAGACCTTAGGTACTTCCGATCTACTAGCGATCATCAAGCGAGTATTATAAGAATTAATGACCTTTTTTGAGTTACGCTCATCGCTATAGTTATTTACTAGCAAGATTTATTATATATATTCGGTACTATTATATATATATATATGTCCATCAATTCACAAAGGATTACTTTTTATTTTCCATCCTTCTTTTTTATATTCAATAACAGCGAATAGAGGAAACAGTATAGTACGGTATTGTATTCAATGCAAGTCGTGCCTAAAGGTCAAAAGGCGGTAACTCGGAGTACGCTTTAAATATTCAAAGGGTGTAAAGGGCAACACTGCGCATATTTCCCCGGAGATTCTAGTACCCCGTACCTTTATTATCAATGTAACTCTCTATTTATAAATTTATAATAAGACAAAGTTCATGGTTGTCAGCTAAATACTATTATAAGACGGGTACCGACCTATTTGAGCGTTCAAATGCACATACAAAGTCATAAAAGTCCATGTATAACGTAATCTTAAAGTATATAATGGATTTTTTAAATAGACTAGAGACCGTACGAAAATCGCTCAAAAATGTGTTTTCAATCAATTTTTCTTTTAACTAACACTTCCTGCCCCCTTGGGTTTCAATGATTGATGCTTTATACTCGTAATGGGAAACTAGCTTTTGCTCGTAACATAGTTCGCGAGGAATTAACTAACTAGGGCGACGCATCGACCCGAAGTGGGTGTTGGCCTCCAACAAGTCAAATAAAAAATAAAATAAAACCCTTAATAAGTAGAAAAAAAGCGTTCATCCATCCACCGAAGCATTCGCGTTTATAATGTTAGTATGATATAGCTTTCTCATACTTTCAAAACGAATTAAAATAATACAAAATTGAAACATGTCATATTACGATGACGTGCTGTAGTGATTTCATGATAGTGAATGAATACAATTGTTATGTCTTGCCGTGGTGGCAACGCTCGCGGGATACGGCGATGCGTCTGGCGTCCGCACTGACCGGGGCAAACGACAAACAAAATCACCAGAAGGAGCGGTGAGCGGGCCGCGCGGGGGTCGGACGTGCGCGGCAAGCGGGCGCGGCGGGCGGGCGCGTTGCGCGTCAGGCGACCGCGACCTGCGACGGAGTTCGAGCGTGTACACGCGGCAGTAGTTTTGATCAAATTTAATTTCACTTTTCTGTGCTACCAACATGCTAATTATCGATACGGGAACCTTTATAAATGAAATAATGAATCGCCCACCAATTTGGTGCTCTACAAACGCACAGTATAAAAATAAAAACGTACTTAAGAAAAAGTGGGATGAATTATTGGGGCTATTCCCAGGATCAAAAGGTATTTATTAAACTAGTCCTTAAATTTATTACGCAGTTCTGTTATTTAATTTGTTTTGACAGGTAGACTAATCTAACCTAACCTACCTAGTACCTATGTCTTTTGCCTATCATTGGTATTACAAGAGACAAATCGTTAGACGCCTCGTTGCTACCTACGCGCTCAACATCCATGCGCAGTTAGGGTAAGAATATAGCCGAGTAGACAATAATTTCATTACATTTCAGTTTTTTTCGAATAATATATTTTAAATAATAAAATAATGAATGTTATTACTATAAAATTATACTGTACCTGTTAGATGACCCCAGAAATTTTTAAATTATATTTTTTCAGTGACAGATTTAAAAAAGAAATGGAAGAATTTACGAGACCATTACCGCAAGGAATTAAAAAGATGTTCTGCTAACCAATCGGGTGATCAAGACGGAGACAGGTACGAGTCAAGTTGGAAATACTTTAACAATATGAGCTTCACTAAAGACGAATTAATGCCGATAGTTTGCGAAGTTAATGTGAAACAAGAAGAACAAGACAGTGAAGATGACAACAGTGCTAGCGCAGAGGATGAGTACACAGAGACCAGCGTGGAATGTAAGCAAGAACCGAACACGGAACAAATAGTAAATGAAAGAAAACGTCCAGTACAAGACCTTAGACAAGAATATTTAGAAATTGAAAAGAAAAAGTTTAAATTACTCGAAAATGATTCAACATGTCATAGAACCAATGACGATTTTATAAAATCACAGGATTATCATTTTTTAATGAGCCTTTTGCCAGAAATTGAAAAACTTCCACTCGTCAACAAATTTAGATTGCGTAACAGGTTTAATGATGTGCTTCTCGAGGAGATAAACTCTATTATTATTAATCCACATTAGTCGACTGATTTGAATTAACTTTTGAATCATTAAAACAGCAAACAAATTTGTGACATATCGTCCTAATTTATGATAAAAAATATTATAATAATAACTTTTATGAAACATATTTAATTGTAAATATAAGAAAGTAATTATATTATGTTCATTTCATTTAAAAAAAACCTACTAGTTCCTCTATACTTATACAGTGCCCGATTAAAAAAACTTTGTTATTCATAACACGCCAAAAATCTAGATCTCGCTCTAAGCTACGCGTCGCGCTCCGCCGCCACGTCGATCCAACCAGTGCTACAGAGTTGGTGCACCTACGTGCATCAGTTTGGATACAATCGACGTTGTATAGTAATCAGATAACAGCAACCGATCAATCCGTGGTTCGGCCCTCTCGGGCACCCTTGAATCGGAATGCTAAAAGCGTATTGAGTAACATCCCAAAGCTGAGATCCCCGCACAGGGGCCCTTAAGTCCAGTCACTCCATGGAGCGTCCACCGAGGTGACCTAAGAGCTTGGCCACCTCCCAATACCGAAGTAATAGCCCGAGACGATATTCCTCAGGAAGCTCTCGAGCTTAGCTCCTCTCAAAACGAGATTTAGGCTAAACGCCATCTTCGCTAGGTCAACTCAAGCCCAGTGTAGCTGTAAATGCCTCTTGAAGGCAAACAATGAAAATGTAAGAGGAATCCTATAAATTCATTAATTTGTCAATGGTTCGTACAACAGATTATCTAAACCATCCAGGTTTTCTACATGCCACGTACATACTAAACGAACTGCGTTTCGTACTACAGCTTGATATATTACAAGCCGTTATACTTAATACGTTTTAATTTATTTAATCGCCGCTGTGTGTACACAAATCAAAGTGACTCGTGTACCAACCGAGGTGACATGACGCGTACGCACCGCGGACGGCAACCACAATAAAGCACGCGGCTGCAATACTCTTGTTTCTAAATATAAGACGCTTGTTCACTCTTTTGCAATTTGTTTTGTGGACGATTAACTGCAGCGCTGACGAAGGATTACTATACTTGACCACTCTAGAAGGTGTTCAAATTTACTAATGCTAATCATCCTCCGCTCCAATAGATTAATAATTTAGTACATGGACTTAATAGATAGCAGGTTACTGCAGTTTATTATTGTCTCGTGTTATGAGGCGGTAAATTTAAAAAGTTATATAAAAGTATGTAATTAATTTCCAATCAACAGATCGTCGTCTGCACATCACATAAAAGTAAGTTGTTATTTCTTAGCGAATTTCTCAGTAAAAATTCTTAGACGTGTAATAAATGTTCGGTACGGTCATTAGCGGCCGCCCAACACCTGTCACTTCAGATCCGAAACGAATTTAAAGTGACCGCCTTAAGAATTCACCACTTCACAACCAACTAAAATAGATAAGGCCATTGCTTACGAGCGGTGATTAATTTCGCAGTTAAACACACGCGCGTGCGTATCTCATAATCATAAAACAGCACTTGTGCCGTGCGGCCACGCCGCGAGGATTTCTCGCTCCATTTATTTTGTTTTACGTTAAATTGCAGCCGAGTAAATGACCTTACATCTCATCTATTATTCGACTAGAGCTAGAACATTCATATTATTTTTTTATAAGGGTCAACAACTTTCCTGTTTACAAGCAAAACAAGTGATCGGTAATGTACTTGATAATTCAAATTGTTTGGGTACTAAATGGTGTAGCAGTCGTGGCCGAGCGGTTAAGGCGTCTGACTAGAAATCAGATTCCCTCTGGGAGCGTAGGTTCGAATCCTACCGACTGCGAATTTTTTTTCTTTTCTAAATGGCAAAGTGAACAGTACGGAACATTAATCATTTTAAATAAAATAGACTTTAAACCACGATAACAATGAGGCATATTTTTTTGTTTTATAAATACTTTTTGAATGTAAAAAGATTACATTTTCAAGGCTGGTCAGTTGTAACAGACAAGACGCCAGTTAAATAAAGAACAACAAAAGCCATCGTCCCACGCAATGATCGGCGGGAAGATGGCCGCTCATTACGGCGAGTGCACGTGCGTTGCCTCCGGCATCCGACGCTTTTATCTGCACCACTCAGGGTTGCTTAATCATATTGAATTCTTTTTAATTTTTACTACAAATTCAAAGTACCGCGCACAATATACATGTATTTCAGTTATATTTCGCATCATCAAATATTTCGTCGTATAAAGGATTCGAATAGAGTATAAATAGTCATCACTTTTTCTCGATTTCAAAGCAGGCACAGTATCAGCATTGAAACAGAACATAAACCAATAGCATTTCATTTGCTTACTACAATTTTTTACATCACAGTTATAAATTAAAAAGTTGCACTAAATCAACAACACAAATCAAATTTACACCTAATTGGATGAAGCGATGAGGAAAAGGAATAACAATGTATTTGTATATGAACACAATTTGTGCTCGAAACGAAACACTAAACCGCATTAGCTTCGGCCAACTGGCACCCCTGCGGAACGACTTGCCGTCATGGGATTCAGAGTCCGTACCAGGGATTTAAGGTTTCATTACTTTGGTGAAGAGACCCTCCGTAAGTCCGTACACCCTTCTCGATGCCCCTACCACGACTCGATCCAAGATAAACTTTATACGCTCGCATTACGTAATGCAAATTCGAGTAATTGTTTCAAAATTTGCATTTAAATCTTAATTTTATGCGGTATACTTTTTTATTTTAGGTGATGACAGTTTGAGATATTACGAATTACGTACTTTATTCGAAAGTTAGTTTCCATAAGAAGAGGAGATAAAATCTAAAAAGTTCTTTTTAAACCCGTATTCTATGTAAATTTATTTACAAGCCTAAATTAGGATTTATTCTTTACTAATTAGGATTTTTCTTTTGTAAACGAAATCCTTGCATCGTAGAAAATATTTATATTTTTATATTTTCAACTATAATATTTCTGAACTGGATATCTCTACAAACCTTATCAACAAATTAATCAATTTCCTTGTAATACTAATTTAAATGGACATCGCAAACAAAATAATGAAATCCTGACTTGATTTACTGATAACAAGGAATATTAATAGTTACACAGAGTAATAAGTACTTATAAGCTTTAATTCTTGATACTGGCACTCTATAAATATCCTCGGTAATATATATAGAAAACAAAATTTTATGATCTGACTAATGTTCTAAATTTGAAATTAAGCTAAACGGATCTGGATAAAAATCACATAATAAAAACTCATATAGAATATTGCAAAAATGCATAGATTATTACTAAATTTTCTTTTTAAATTTTACGCGGATAAAGTCGCGGTCAAAGGTTAGTTGAATCATAAATATGTATTTGAAAAGATTGTTTGAAGACATGTCGTATAAAATCGTTGCTAATTTTATGTTATTTAATTGGTACATAAAACTTGATAAAGAGAAGTGTGTTGCATACGCAGTGAAACGAATAGCAATTGGGGTATGCAATTAATTTTATTTTCGAGTTAAATGTGAGATAAGAAAAGCTATCGTGAATATGTAGTTCGCAGTTTTCCCCAATAGGAAAATAAAAGCTATGGAGTCAAATGCGATGGCTGGGGGGAGAGTAGCGAGCCGAGACCTCTAATGTACAAATATTGCGGACGAAATGAATATATTCGACTCCCCCTGTACTGTAGGGCAAAACAAGTGCAGGTTTTGATTAAGTCACCAAGCGATATGAATTTATTGGAGTCGTAAAGCGACACGACAAGATAATTAAGAAAAATTCACCACAATTTTGACACTTTTCAGGGCAAATCTTTTTGATGCTATTTATCGTAAACCTAAAATATTAAGAAATGTGAAACTTTTTTTGGTAACGTTAATCTCATCAGTTCACGGGCGGTCCAATATTACGTAAGCACTAACGAGAGGTCTTGGATTTGCTTATTTTTAATGACATGGGGAGGAAGGGTCTAGGTGGTGATTACGTCTTCATAAAGTTTTCACCTAATACCAATCTACATATTGTCTGTACTTAAAAGCAAAACGCTTTGGGGAAACCCGGTTGGGTGAACTTATTCTGTGTCCGAGGAACACTAACATAAAACTAAATTATAAGATTTTCTATGTTATTCTTTACTAGGTATGTAGTTGCAACCCTGTGTGCCTATCTTAAGCCTAATCATTATTTCATTATTTAATTATAATTACAACCGCTGCTTATAAAACGAAAAAAACCAAATAAATTAAAAGAAATATGCATATGTGTACCAATGCTTACATAAGAAATCTTAACCCCCAACCCCCCTCGGTTGGGGGTTAAGACCTACGCTTACTAATATAAGAGTTATGAGAGCTAATGACATGAGAAAGAAGGGGGAAAAATTGTAATAAATCTGCTTATTTAGAACTTGAACGGCTCCTAATCTTTAATCGTCCTAGCCTGTATTATTTATACCAATGTACTTATACTTATTTCTGACTTGTTTTTATTTATGTGATAATAAATCAAAACACAACATTTCCAAACATAAAATAGTGAGTCGCGAAGAAATCTAATTTAGGTAAAAAAGTCATGTGCGTTTGTAAGTCGACAGTTGTTCGTTTTCGAAGCAATCCCGTATCCAGCCACGTCCCAAGTGTCCCGCTAATACTCCATATGGCGCAACATAAAGCGCGATGTACAAACCATACCATAAACAACCAATACACGATGACCTGTCTAATCCGAACTTCGCAATCCCCTAAGTACAGGATAACGAAGATTGCGGGGGGTGCGGTAGATTATGTTACACTGGTCTATTATTCATAGTGCTGGAAGGGCGGAAAAGTTGATGCAACGACATGTGCATGCATTAGGGACGATGCGACAACCAGACACCAACAGCTCGGATCTATTAACTTTAACAACTGGCCCGCGCCCGTATCCCTGTTATTATAACTGATCACTGTAATAAAAATTGGACCTATTTGGACATGGATAACCCATATTTTATACTTACATTGGTACTGCTATAGAGTCATCTATAAGTTAGTAGTTTAATGCCAAACTGTATCGTACTTATGTTCCACTGGATCACCGCTTATATTCACATAGGAGTTAGCTAGACTAATATTAAAGAGGAAACATTTTATTGTTTCAATAATTGCAAAGGATCCGAAACTACTAAACCTATTTAAAAAAATCTTTGACTGTTGGGAAGCTATACTAATAAAAATAGGTAATATAGATTATAGACTATCACTACATAGTATAAAACAAAGTCGCTTTCTCTGTCCCTATGTATGTATATCTTTAAAACTACGCAACGGATTTTGATGTAATTTTTTTTAATAAATAGAGTGATTGAAGAGGAAGGTTTAAATGTATTATAACATCCATTAAATAGTGGAGAAATGCTGTTATTTTTGAGTTTCTAATGTGATGTCGTAAATAATTACATTATTTCCGCTTACATTGCAACAAACGCAGGCTGAACCCAACGAGATTTATCAGAATTATACCCGTGCGAAGCCGGAACGGGCTGCTAGTACACTATACATTTTTAATTCAGTTATTTTAGTATTGCGCAGACGAAGTCGCTGGCAGAAGCTATTACTCAATAAATGTATTTTAATATTTTATAACCAGATAAGCAGCAGTAAGTTATCCGTTTCTGTTGTCTTAAATTTTTCTTAACACTTAAAATGCTCACTTTGCTTAAAAATGTAAGTACAGTTACTCTGCATCACAATTCACGCATACTTTTTAAGACAACGTAACAATCAAATCTCGGCTCACATTCACAGACAATTTTGTATACAATTGTCGAAGAAATGGGAACATCCGAGTGCCGATGTTTGCATTTCCCACGGACTGCCCACACAATTCTCACCTCCTTTGCTCACCAAACATAGCTTATAAAAAGCATTTATTAGTCGTTTTCTTTTCCTTATATGTTTAACTTATATGAAATAAAAGTTCAAACATACATTCATACAAGGTAGTAGAACAAGATAACACAAACGAACGATAATCTACCCTTAAGAGGTTTTGTTGGTAAATGCAGGCTTCTATCGCGAAAATGTACTGATGACTTTCTGTGAGGTTGTACTCTCGAACTAAACGCATAGCTTTTTTTTATATTACATGGTGGCAAAGGAGCAAGCGGCCATTTGAAATCGCTGCAATAGCGAAGCGACTGCTACCCACAGACATTCGCAGATGCGTTGCCTACCTTTAATCGATAGACGAAAAGACATACTGAAGGAGAAGAACTGAAAGAACTGAGAATATTTACTCTTCCTATGCGTCTTCTTCTCCTTGAAATCCACTTTCCCTTCCCATCCTTTATACGAGTAAGAAAAGCGTGGGAAGCCGACTACTATTAGGTCTCCAGAACGCACACTCATCAGACAAAACGCGGGATAGCTTCCACTTGATGCATATCCTCTGTGTGGTCATGGTATTGCACCGGGCGAGCCGGCCCATTCGTGCGAAGATGTTACAGCGGGCTCTACCACTGTTAGAGATGTGTATTTATTTGGGCGATTGTACGGATTTAGATTGTAATGCTTTAGTACGATAAATAGCCAACATTATGCATATCTTAACAGCTTAATAGAAACTTATCTAACGGTTTGTACACTTGACATCTTAACGGAGTGTTAAACTTTTTAATATTTCAACACTTTGAAAGATATTGATAAACAAAACGCAAAACTTAAAGCATGAGCAAAGATAACGCGGGTCACGACTTCTTACGCGTTTGGTAACACTTGCCTGTCGAAATCACCACTCGAAGCTGCACGTCTCACTCAAGCGCACTTCCAAAATAAATATTCGATTCCCAGTGTCGGTGAAAGTGTGTTGAAATCATTTCATAACATTCATACACCTTGATAAAATGGATACTAAAAAAATTTGAAATAAACATGTGCGAGACTAGTTTATTTTATGTGATGTAACTGGAAGTTATAATTTACAATTTGATTTATCGAATGTTAAGCTGTCTATGAATCTATACTTATACAAGCTTTTGACCGCGACATCATCCGCGGAAAATAAAAAAAAAACAGCCAGTATTCTACCAGTAAATGTTCAAAATCTGCACCAATTTCGATCCATATAGCAGTTTGGAGATACCTTCTAACAAACAACCATCCGTCCATTCAAACTTTCGTATGTATAATATTAGTGAAAAATAACATTATGATCAGGCAAGATTTGATTGCTCGCTTGTTTGTTTGCACTGAATAGGCTCTGAAACAACTGAACCAATTAAAAAAAAAACTGTTGGGAAGCTACACAATCCTTGGGTCCTATATATGTAGGTCATATAATTCTGTCGTAAATGGGTTTATTCGGTCTAAGAAGATACTATTCGTC
>JAAOEG020000004.1:3418256-3442195 GCA_011763625.2 Papilio bianor
AACAATATATTTATTTAATCAAAGTATGTACTGTTGCTATCTATACACTTTTACCACTTCATAGCTAGTTCATTGATCCCTTAACTAAAAAACCATTCGGACAGGAATCAATAAAATATTTGAAGACGCTTCGGACTGCCCCAACAGAGTTTTTCCCTTGCAAGAAGCTATCCAAATTTCGAAAAAAATGGTAATCAATTGTAGCAATATCCTCTAATTTGGTAGCCGTCTGTTGTGAAGTGTGTATTCTAGCGTTGTCCTGAAGCAGCAGTGGACATTATTGCCATTGTTTAGCAGCTAGTTTTTATACCATGATTTGCAATTGCTGACAATAGTGATTTGCCGTAAACAACTGGCCAGATTTATGAAAGCTGTAGTGTAAGCACCAAACGCTCACGAGTAACATTTTTGAGTTTCTTTTCGCTTGTGGCAGCATTTGGCTGGTTCACCAGGGTTTAGCCATTGCGATGAGCCTTTCCGATTGACGTATAAGATTAACTATTCATTCGATTCAAAATCCCTTCATTATTGTGCCGGTTGAGTGACGTAACACAGCAGTCGATTTTCGGCACTGAATTCATCAAGTACCCCCATCTATCAAGCTATTTCATCTTCCCAATTTAGCTTCAAGTGAATTAAAATGATAAAATCACTACCACCGCAGCCTGCGGCTGGCAAATTCTTGTTGTATTTGTATGTATTTCGGTTTTCAAAAAACAAATAAATGAGTAAATAGCTGTCTATATTTGAAATTGGCAAACCTAACCAAAGAGGAGATATTTGAAATCAAAGTGGTCAGTACTATAAAACGGCAATTTGGTATGTACATAAGGATAGAAACGCGACGATGGTGACGATAATTTAAAACATTGGGTATCACATCATATCAGTGACTGAAAACGTCTTGATGCGACCTGCATAAATCTGTGAAGAAATTCAAAAATATGTTGATGAAGTTTACAAACCCGCACTGGGCCAGCGTGATTGAATAAATGCCTAGTCACCACTAACTTAAGGTAGGCTGTGAGCTCCTCGGTAGGGATGTATAATGAGTGAACTTTTATCAAATTTCATTAATCTGTATAGGCACAGTAAATTATTTTCGAGTTACATTATACGTTTTGTAGTCTCCCTAAACATCAGAGAAAAATGGTTACGTCACAAGATAATATTAAAGGTGTTGTATTTCGCTTAGATTATTTTCGGAATTAGTTTGATAATATTTTATTGTTTTTTGACGTAATACTGGATTTAATTATTACAAGGTTTTTAGATTGATTGGTAACGTCGTCAACGCCTGTACATATGTGTAAACCGACCTGGTCAACGAGCAAGCTCTTTCTTCTATTGAAGAAATTGTAAAGAGGCGTTCGCACAAGTCGATGAGCTACTAGCTATCTAAAACAATTCTATTCTAAAAGGACGACTGATTTTTTTTATAAATTTTTAATAGCCTTTCAAAGCGGCTATTACACGATTTTAATTTTATCAGAAATGTGGAAATTGTAAAAGTGCTACTGTTATTGGAAATTATAAACATATAAAATTCTAATCATCACAAATTGACTGAAACCAGTGCCGTATACGTTAGCTGCTCTAATATTCTGTTAATAGGCTGCGTAATTTATTTTTCGTCGTGTTTAAAAATAAAATGACGCATAGTATGAACGGAAGATGGTGACGTGGCATCTGTGGCAGTCTAGGGTCGTTGTTTTCGCTGACCCACTTCGCAGCGTAGCATGTACACCCCCTTGCCACCAGTCAACGGAAATGTCACGGCTTGTGTCGTTCTAGCATAAATCACCACAAATACTTATGGAAAGCAAAGCACTCAACATATATAGTTACATATCTTTATGTAAATACTTGGAAAAATATAACTTTCGCAACTATAACATTACATATTGCGTCACAATTAATAGGGGTGAAAAGTGGTCATTTTCCTAATATTATAAATGCCAAAGTTTAGATTGATGGATAGATGGATATTTGTTAGATTTTGTAGCATAAATGGCTGGACGGATCTCTATGAAATTTGGCATAGATGTAGGGGATAGTCTAGAAGAACACATAGGTGAATCCCGGAAATAGTTACGCTAATCATGGAATAGATTAATTTTGATTTTCATGTTTACTTGATAAGTAATTCTGCAACGGTTAGACATATCTTATTGAAATTTGGCTTGTAAGATTTAAAAAATTAAGATATAGAACAAAGACTGAAATAAAACATAGGATACTAAGTTTTTTTTTCTTCCGCGCGTGCAGAGTCGCGGGTAAAAGCTAGTACATACTACTATTAATTTATATTCTGATGGTATGTAGTATAATTTACTTTTAGTGTATGAAAATTCTGAAAATTCTCTATCCTACCTAATTTCGTGAAACAAGAATATAAATAAGTACTTTGAGTGTTATCTAGATTTGAGCTATCCAAAACACGAATGTTACAAAATGTAGAACGTAGGGGCTAAGGTAAACAAAATTGTATCGTATCAATTTAAACAATCAGTTAATTCGTCTATTTTTACATACGCATTTTATTAACTTAACCTTTTACTAGGGCATTATCGTATTGATTGAGTATTTATTATTTAGTTGATGTGTAGTATTATTAGGTTTATTTCATGGGGAAGTTCATTGACCCGATCGGTGGTCATCGCTTATTACTTTGTCTTTGTTTCAATCCAGCTTAAAATCTAAATACAAAATCACGTGACGTCATCTCAAGCTCTAACGTAGGACAATAGTCGTAACTCGTGACTTTTGGTGTAACTTATCCAAGCTTACGCATAAAGAGAAAATTATTATACTTTACTGTTTTACTTCATAGATTCAAATAAAATCGCCTTACATATCTGTAAATGTAAAAGCGGTCTGAATTTTTAAATAGGATGATTTGTCCAAACAAAATTATACGCTCTAATAACGTCGTAATGAAAATAAAACCATATTCCGAATTTTACAAACGCTCATGAAAATTGCATTGTATATCATTAACTTGATCCATAATGTAGGCGACGCGCGGAGCACTTTCATTGTTCTCATTCTTATTCATCAAGTGTCCCAGCTTCTGGCACAAGCGAGGACTGTTTGACTTTCAACTATATACGCACTCTCGCAGGTGCACGCGATATTAAATGTAAACAAAGCAATTTAGTATTAAATCACCCCAAATTTTGTATCCATATATCACCCACCCTGCGGCCTAGAATTCAAATGAGAGAAAGCCTCATTTCTTTGCGAGCACGTGAAACAAACGTTGCCATAACTACAATATCGACCGCCGGCTTTTCCGAGGCTTTCCTCTGAAGCGTTCACGTTTGCGTGACACGCGCTGAAATAAGGACTAAGCGTCTAGACGTCGAGACAGTCGTACTTTACCGTTCACCGCGATCGGTGTTATCGTAGTGCTCGTAATAATGTGGGAGCGGTCGATGTAGACGACGAGCCGTTATTCGACAAAAAAGAGTAAAATACATTGTTATCCGTGGGATTTTACATTGGATCTGCAACGCGTCAGGCCGGCGGGCGCGGACAATGAGTGCACGCGCGAAGCGAAGCGAGACGCGCGGCGGCCGGCGATGCGCGAGCGGTCGCTTGTGAAGAGCACTCCCGAGTGCTCATTAGCCGGTGCACCGCGAGCGCAGCGCGTTATAGTGCGAGTGTGCGATACCGAGACGAGTAGCGAGCGTTGGCAGGCGGGTGATGCGGTGCTATGCTGTCGGTCAGCAAGCCGGCCTCTCTGGTTCAGCAGAAGAAGCAGCAGTGGGCGCGGGAGAGAGGTGCGTACCCCGCCCCATGCCTCACTCACACAATAACACAAGCAATATTTAGTCGAGACTCAGTCGAGTGCGTACCCGCACCCGTGGTTCCGTGGACCTTACATTCTATCAGCCGCCGGTGCCGTGACAGATAATAGTCATTTGGCGTCTGCACGTAACAGGCAGTTAAATTGATTCGAAATTTTATTCAATTATCGGTATGTACGTAACAATTTGAATATAGTTTTATGCTATTAGCCTTCGTATAATCGCATTATTTTTCTTTAGCGTTATCATTTTTTTATAGTTAAATTGGAATTGTTTACTTTCTTAAATAAACTTGAGACGTCTGAAAAAAATAATCATTAACTACTCTCATGTTACAAATTAAGAAAAATACCTTGAAGTTAGAAAGGCATACAGTGACATCTCATATGACAATTATTTTATATCACACGCAAAACGTGCCTCCTTCATATAAACATTTGTGTTTCGTGTTAGAATAAAATTCCATAAATTAATCTTAATATAACTGTTTACATTAACATATACCCACTTTTATACATTTAACACGTTTTATTAATACTACTAAAGTATTTTAAACTAATCAACAAACGAAGTGAAGAAGTAGTAGGAAGATAGTTAAAAAGCTATGATGACCTTTTTAAACCTATTTATTAATGTCAAATAAATATTAAGCACTGGCAACATACCTCTACGAGTATGTCTGTATCTAACTAGCTTTTGCATGCCACTTTACGTTCGCTCGCACTGACGCCCTGAACTAGTACAACAATCAGTAAAAAAAATATTTATTTCTTAATTCCTTATCAGGATAAATGTGGTATTTTTAATTAATTGGATAACTGTAAAAGATCCATACATTTAAGTATTTAGTATAATCCAAAATCAAATTAATATTTAGATTTGTACATACATAATAATTACCTTTGTCTATTTGTGTATCAATATCAATTGTTACGAAAAGAATAATGTGTATAGTTTTTGTGAACGATAAACAATTACGCATCAAACTAACATCAATGTTTAAAGCAGTGAACTACAATACTAATGTTTAGATCATTACAATGATCGCTGAAGCTGCTGTTATTTTGTAAACTTATCTTTTATAATTGTAAAAAAACAAATATCAATCCATTTTTCGTTATACGATCTTAGAAGCTATCTGATTAATGTTTAAATAGTATGTTAAATTTAGGGTTTTGTTGACGTGTATTTATTTTTATAATTGAGGAATTTACCACAGATGATACAATACTATAATGGTAAATACAAATTTTAATTTTATTTCACAGAAATTTGTTACCGGTATTTTCAATTAGTTCATCTGTACGTAATATTTTAAAAAAAATTCAGGATTAAAAGATTACCTACTTTCAAAATGTCGCTTTTGAAATAAGTTGCTAAAATGTTATCTGTATACAGATTAATTAGATATGATTTTAACAAGACCGTGACTAATTTGCAACATTTTTCTAAGCAACAAACACATTAATATAAAAAGGGAAATTTATAATTTTAAATTACTACTCTCATTACATAAGCGACTGAAGCTTGCTGTTGCGTTAAAATAATAAAACAAATTATTCAGCGCTTGTTAGTTCTGTGCAAGCGCAAGAGAGCGTGGCGGGAAAATGCGATAGCCACAGACAAGTAACGGCTGCAATGCTACATTTTTTTTAAATAATTGCATTAACAGTTTGCAATTAATCCACAACTCTTTTCAGACAAAATTTTATACGTAATGACGAAATAAAGAAATCTTTTACGTATTCTTTCGTTTAATCATTTGTGTCTTTATATAAGTTTATCCACTGGTAGTTCATATATTTTATATAATACAAGCTGTCGCCCGCGACTCCGTCCGCGCGTTCTTTTTCTTAAATAAAATAATTATTCTAAAATAAACGTAGCCTAAGTTACTCCTTATTACCTACATCAGCTACCTGCCAATAAAAGTCCCGTCAAAATCGGTGCAGCCATTTCAGAGATTAGCCGGAGTAAACAGACAAACAAAAATTGTAAAAAAACTCATTTTGGTGTGTACCGTATGTATATTCATATACATGTAGTAAAAAACGGTTATTTCAACATTACAAACAGACACTCCAATTTTATTATATGTATAGATATAGATTATACAATAGCTTTTAACTGAAATAATAAAGCGACACTAAATTTTGAAATGTTTCGACAGTTCTACATAGGGAAGTTTAAATTAATTATGATGGATAAATTTGTAGTTATTAAACACATTTTTTACATCTGTTTTTTAAGCATAAAAGAAATCTAGTAAAAAATAGATTTTATTAAATTTTATGCCAGATTACTTGTTTTCAACGTGTAAACAGTTACCTATATATAGTTTTATATGTAACACTAACATAGACAACATAATTATATAAACATAGTTACGTCCTGACCACAGATATAGACTTACTTCGACCAACACTGTTAAGAGTACAGTAATTTTACCGGTTATACACAGTTTCCTTGTTAAGTGTACAAATTTATAGCCTTCCATAAATTAACAAGATCATAGCAACTCTCCTCATAATCGATACATCTACAGATGAAGAACACAAATACGCATGTTTTAGACCGACTGGTTTGTAAAACACTGAAATAATTAACAATAATATTGTTTCTCTCTTGAGTCGGTCCCTCATGTCTGAGGATCGTGGTCAGCATTAGGATGGGTTCTGGAGCAGACGATTTGCTTCCACCGACTTCGGTGCAGTGCATCTCTTACAACTGCATATAAATTTGATGAGGACAGGTCCTTAACTTGGTCGCTCCATCTGGTCGGTGAACGGCCGCGGGACCTCCTGCCTTCAGTATTCCCGACTATCATAGGCTTATCTATATTAAAGATGATATGCATGTTTTATTTTCTTAATAAAATTATTTTTAGAGCAAGCTCTGCGCGTTGGTATAGTATAATGGTTACTGGTGTTTAGAAAGTAAAGCACAGAAATACGTCGTAATCCACATGATAATTACATAAGCGACAATTTCAAAAGTAGTTTTCACACTAAGCTGCAAAATTAACATTAGACTTTTCATTAGAAAAGAAACAAATCACCGAAACATTCACTAACATAATTTAGAATAATTTTATGTTCTTTGAGATAATCAACATTTTTACGAATAGTTAATCTTGCTTATCATAAATGCGAATGTTTCGATGGATGTTACTTTGGAGGTATATCCAGAATGGCTCATCGAATCACGCTGTAATTTGACACAGATATAAAACATAGCTTGGAAAAATACATAGAGTAGGCATTTACTAAGATTCTTTTAATTCCCTGCGGACGGAGTCGCTGGCAAAAGCTAATGATGTTATAAACCAGGATCAAGTAAAAATCCTTTCTGATATTAATCTGTAATCGGGGCATACTGTAAATTATTAGATATTGTCTTTATGTTTTCATATAAACGTTTAAAGTAGAAAGGATGGGCAAAAGCCTTCCTAAAATTCGCATGACATCTTATCAAACCCAATAAATTTAATCACTATGACATCAATATTTGGACTAATTTTAATCGCAATTAATTTGAGTTGCCAATAAAAATGATATGAAATGAGGGTAGATTAGTAAGACCGCGTCGCAATGACAATGTTTCATCACATAGCGAATCCGTGACCATTGCTATTGCAATTCCGTAAAGATGTCGCGAAAATAAAGGTGCGTATCTTTATTTCCAACACTCAATAATTTTTAAATAATAGAAAGACAGCTAACACACATAAATTAATATTAAAGTGATATATTGCATCTTACAAAATATATTGTTCGATATTTAATTATAATAGTTATTAAAATTATATGTATTAAAGATGAGTATGTTGGCAAAAGACGAACATCATTCACCATTGACAGAGCTTCGTAACTATTTATACTGGAAAGCAACAATGTTTGTTTGTAATAAAATTATTATGGTTTGTACTAGAAACTAACAGAACAAGCCTAAAATAAACCCATAAAGTCTGCAAAGCAGTCAAAGGAAACACATGTACTGTTATATCTCGTTTAACAATTCAGCCACGACCAATTTTAAACAAAGAACAAACACAAGGTCTTTGCATCAGCAAATGTTTTATGATTGGAATAAGTTGTTGCAGTGTATTATATTTAAGTACTTTGAAATGATACAGAAATAAGTTTGGCTCATTAAGATAATTTTATGTCATTTCAAATAATATTTAAAAAAGAAATATTTGATGTGCAGATGTCAGATGTCAGAAAAAAATAAATTTTAATAGCCTGGTAGGCCTAGTCTTATAGGTTCGCTTTAGTTTATTCCGACATCTGAATGTAAAAATACGACAGCTAGCTATTTGCTTGATTTAAACAAAAAATAATACTTTCTTAACCTCTTTAAACACGCATTTAAGTGTTATTTATAAAAGTTTAATTGTGTTTATCAATGGGGTTAAATAGTAAAGTCCTACATAAAAACACAAGCACGGTATTAACTATGAACAGAAATTGCTATGCATGACGACTTGCCGCTAACCCGGCACGCGTATCGATAAAACTTAAAAAATCCCTTCGTTTATAATAAGGGGGAATTCTTTGTTACGTTTTCAATTTCTTTTAGAATAACTCAGTCTTGAACCATCGGCATCGAAGGTACGGTCGACCAGTAGTTTTACTTTTAATTTTTAAACTGTGTGGATAAGGAATCACCCTTCGATTTTTAGTTTTAAACATTTTATTTTGCAGAGGAAATGTCCCAGCTTTACCTACCGTGGGGTTCCGGGGAGCGATACACGAATCGCCTACAGGTGCGGAACCAATTCGCGAGCTCTCTTGAGTTACATAAGCAGTCTTCTTACGAATACCAAGAGCCGGTGCAACGACAGAGGAGCCCCAGCCTGCCGCCGATACATCAAATAGACGCGGCTAAACAAATAAAAGAAGATCGGAGATGCAAAGAGGTTTTAAATCGTAATATTTCAAGTGCAAAGAGGTTTTCGTTTTACGACGAAGACGGCGAAGGAGACACTTCCGGATACGGAAGTGAAACTGTGAATCATATGAATATTAGAAATCAGAATGGAACCAGCGAACGCAATCCTGTTGTAGCGTGGCAACAAGATGGTAAAGAAAACAGGTACGTCTTAATACATAAGTCTCGAGTATTTTTCTTTAACTAAATATCTAAATAGAAACTATAAGAATAGTTGTAAAAAGGTTTAATGTGCATTGTAATAATTGTAATAAACTGGAAGTCCGCTGGTCATTGACTACACTCTTAGAATGTGAATCAAAACAAATACTGTATAGAACAAAAACATTTCGTCTATTTTGTTTCTGGTATCGATGCAATTCTTTCCGATGATTTGATAATACATACATCTATCTCTGTTAGATGTAGTCGAAAAAAAGAGACACTAGATGTAACATGACTTACGTTTTATCCTCATTCATGCAATTCTTACATCGGATTCCCGCTTCCATATTCTGCACAAAAATGTCTAGTTTTTCGAAACGCATTGTAACTTTATGGCCACAAAACACGCAATGCGGTCATAATAATAGTCTGCATAAGTGCCGTAAACAATAAATCAAAATTCTAATAACGTTCTAACTTCTAATTGTCTGAAAATAATACTATTACGATAACCCAAACGAGCTATAGTAATCGAATGTTGCATTTCTTTATATAGTATAAGGTGCCAAACGAGCAAGCGGCCATCTGAATTCGCCAAAATAGTGAAGCGACCGCTGCCCACAGACACCCGTAATTGCAGAAATTAGACATTACATTAGTAGATTTGTATTTTTATGCGCTTATTAGTGCTAGTGTTCTATTTTTCTTTGTCACTTCACTTATAATTCACTTAATTCAAGGCTATAAATTATGACAATAATAAATTTGGTATAATATAAAATGCATACAGTTCAATTATTTTTACTATGAACTAAATAATTAGTCACAACCTTGAGTCAACCAGACTGCTGTAGTTCGAATTAAGAAGCTACTTCGTTTTTTCTACGGCTTAATGTCGTGATTATCTTCATGGCGTTTTAATATATTTTCGCATGACGAATTCATCAAACTTATTATTAACTTAATTCTAATAGTATTGCTACATTTTATAATTAGAACAAAAAATGTGTAATCTCAATTTTTATAATTATCGTAAATTTTTATAAGTCAATACTTAAATTACTGTGACTCGAAAGTAAAACAAAAAAGTTGTAACTCAGGCCCTTTGAAAACAGTAATTTGCACAGAGCTATGTTTTTTTAAAGAAAACAAAATATAAGTGTGCGAGGCGGGGCAACAGGAGTGGATGGCGCGTGGTCAGCGCGCAGCCCAGCGCCCGAGGAGGGCCGGCCGCGCTGGGGAGACCGTGGTGTGGCTACGGGCCGGCTCTGGGAGCCCACCGCGCCTACCGCGAGGCTGCCACAGGTACTATATTTTATAACAAATGAGCAGCGAATGATATACATTTAATTTAAGTATATAAATTTAGTTTTACCGAATAATTATAAAATCGTATACCTTAAATATTTTCATTAGATGCAAAATCAAAAGAAGGGTACACCTTCATGGGTGGAACGCGGATTGAATATGTTAGACAACACTTCGGATGTCCTAGTTGTCGACCAGCGAAGCTCTACAAACTCAGGATTAGATTGTGACAGATCTTCCTGTAATGGGAGCGAAGAAGGAAAGTATGTATCCATCCTCTACACATGTCAAATGTAACGCATACCACATAAAATAGTAAATTCTAGCAATGGTTCTTGAACATTTTTTTCAGAACTTTTCTCAGGGGTCAAAATGTTCCATTAGAACCAGAAGTAAAAGCTCAAAGGGAAAACAAGCGAACAAAAGCTTTAGAATTACAGTCTGCTATATTAAATCAATTGGAAGATCGTGAAAAAAGACGTCAAGAGGAAAGGGAAAGACAATTAAGAGAAGATCGCTTAGAAGAAATACGAATACAGAGACAACAAGAAGAGGATAAACTAAAAATGGAGGACGAAAAAAGAAAACATGAAGAAAAGCAAATGATGGAGCAACGCAAATTAGACGCTCTTAAAAAGGCACTAGAAGATGCGGAAAGGAAAGCAAGAAACGAAAAGGAGAAAAAATTCAAATTTCACAGACAAATATGTCATTCAACCGAAAGTGTGTGTGAAGATGAAAACACGAAACGATGTGAAAATGCAACCGTAGAAAAGCCCCAAAGAAATGAGCTCATAAGTCCTACCAAAAGTAGTAGAACATATGATATTCATTCGCCTAAAAGTGATAAGAAAGATTGTGGCTCCCGACAATCAACTGCATTTAACTCACCTAGAGCAATGGGCGCTGGTAATGTTAATTTGTTTATTCATAATGTACCTCCAATCGCACTTACAGATAATCAGTTTAATATTGTACCCTTAGGTATTAATGGCAACGGGGAAATAGTAAGTACACAACCCAATAGCCTACAATTAGCAGTTTTAGTGCCGCAAAACCTCAGTAATAATTTATATAGTGTATCGGTTAATTCTCTCATTAACAATAACGATACATCAGAGGGACGCAAAATTATAACTCCTCAGAAATATCGAACGCTAAGGACAAAAGATGCATTCACACAAACTGAGGCACATTTTTTAAGATATCAAATAGATAAAAATGTGGAAACAATTGAAATTGAGAGAGATATAGACAAAGACTATCCTAATATTGATGAAAACGCACCGCAGGACGGTGGACGTAGCACGTTTAAGAAAGATCGACGTTTACGATCGGAAGAGAGGTATAAAAAAGATATAGAAAATCGTCCCAAATGGGGGGCTAATAAACCAGTAGCTCAATATAAAAAACAAAGCGAAAAAGATCCTTTTTATAGTCAGAAGCGAAAAGTACGGCAAAAGCATCGGCCACAAGCGAGACAATACATGTCACAATCTAGTGACGACAGTCGGTCACCCAGCCCTCCTACTAGATCTGACAAAATAGTAGAAGGTACTTTCAAGCAACGTAACTCCTTGAGTCAGTCTTACTGGAGAAACAAACTATCCAATTCAGATAATACTAGAAACAACAATGCGGGAGGACCGAGTCCTGATGTACCGGAATTCTGTTCATTAGATCAAATTACAGGGGAAAGATTAGAGCATAATAAATTACCGAAAAGGCTGACATTATCACAAAAATTTATAAATGATAAGTATGGTACAAGAAAGTTGTGGATAGATGATGTAAGCGAGAGAAGTTCCAAGTACCTTGAAGTGGAAAATCCTAAACGAAACGCTACTAAATTCAATATTTTCAAAAGAGATAATGTAGTTAGTAATGATGAACATGATAATTTTGTAAAACTGAAATCTCAAGACTAATAGGTATAAATAGCACAACAAATACTAATAAGTGCACAATCTTTTATGTAGCCGGCCGTGCAATATGTACTTTAAATTAGGTTAACTACTTCAATTTTGATATCGACCCAACTGTTACTAAGCAATACACCAAAGAAAGTTGAATCGATGAACTCAGTTCATATTGGACTGTAGAGCTAACAAGTCAGCAATAATGTCGAAATTAGATGATTTATTTGATAAAAAGAAAGATGAAGCGCCCATGTTGGATTTATCTAAAACTACAATCAACACTGCAGAGGAGTACAGAGCTGTACTTGACAAAGTCCCGGAGTTTAAAACTAGACCAGAAAAGGTACACCTGTTTAGATTTTATTAGTGTGTTTTTGTGTTTTACCATTTAGCAACGTAACTTCTAATTGCTTCTAGGTGAGAGCAGACGATATTAAAATAAAAGACAGGCCAGAAGATCAGAAAACCAAGACTCCAAAGAAAGAAATCAGGGCGTATGAAAAACTTGGAACTCGTGGTTATGAAGACAAACATTTTACATTTATGGACCCGGTACCGGTGGAAATGAGGGAATTGAAGTTTGAAGAATTATGTTCTGTACCAATAGAGTGGCGGATGCTCACATCAATACGACCAAAATCCAAATTAGATGAAGAATACTTCAATAGGTATGGCAAAAAACAAACACTTAATTCGGTTAATAAGAGTATTTGGTGAACAGATTTTTTTCAGGTTGATCGAATTACGGAAATCGGAATTAAGAACCAAGGCCCGAGACAAGAGGGAGTACGCAAAAAACAATATGGTGAAAAAAACGAAAAATCGTTCGGGCGTCACGGAAACGAGAATATTGTCTTGTGCGGAGTGCGGCGAAGAGTATTGCAATGGTAAAGTTAAATCTTTTTTTAATTATTACACTTTGCCATTTCAACCATACAATGCGTTCAACATCAACGCATTGAATTTACATTCATTTTATTACTAAATGTAAATCAATGAAAGATGAGAATACCATTATACCGATAAAAAAACATACCGAGACCTAATACATTTCGAAACTGCTGTATTTATACAAGTGTGTAAAATATTAACCATCGGTATGAGCGACCACACAAAATCAACAGAATTCACACATGCCATCACTTTGAACGTTCTTATTCTAGTATTTTTTCTTAATTAAGCTGCAGTATTTATACAATGCTTATTTTAGCCACACAGAAGAGACAAGCCATTTATAAAAGGGGGGGGGGGGAGGACCCTACATTATAATAAAACGAATGTCAACTGTTTATTTTTATATTTTTATAAATACATATAACTTTATGCTTCTAGGCATGATGTGCGCTATCACAAATTACGACATGTTTGCTCGTCTGAAGCTGGAGATTGAACCAAAAGTGACGCGACACGCTGCGCCCGCGCACGCCGGCGGAAAGCTGCGCAAAATGCGAAGAAAGCTACGCAGGAAACCGCGCAGCAAAAGCGCAGCGCCCCCTATGATGCGCAAAACCACAACGAACAAATCCGGGGCTAAGAGCGACTCTGAACTCTAAACTATGTCTATAAAGCACAGTTTTAATTGCAATTAGGTAAAAAACAACAAAAATTTAACTTTCTAGTTTGAAATAGTAGTCAGTTTGAAATAAATCACTTTGAAGATTCGTACAGCTTATACTAGTAATATTAATAATCTTGAGGGATTATCTTTCGTCTGCTTTCGTTGTTTGAAAGTTACGTTAATAATTGTGAATTTTGTATTACACATTTAATTTAATCTAGTCGATAATGTATTAACATTTTGTATTTAATACTTTGAATCTCATGTTTTCTATAACTAATTTTATACTTAAATAAATGGCATGAATGAATTACAAAAATAATAAAACAGTTTTCTTATGCCTCAAAATTGACCAAAAACATCAGCGGTTACAACTTGTTTTCTCCGTTGGAAAACTTTGAAGGTGAATTAAGGGATAAAAAAATCAAACAATTAGAACATATAATCAATATCACTCTTTATTGATTTTAGAAAAATATATTACACATTCATAACTCTCGAGTCCGAGGCCCGTGTGCGCGCGCCCTAACTCTGTATGAACATGAAGCCTACTTTAATGTACTTTTTATATGGTTCTATGTTATCTGACAACTACGATACATTTCCATTGAGAAAATACACTTAGGCCCTAAGTACCAACGATTAAGTAACATCAAATAAAGTAATGCTATATGTATTTTTATTGTTCTAACATACTCTAGAAGATGGAGGACCTACGATATACAAGTACCTCATAGAAGTGTCCACAGCGTAACTAGCCCCTACTGCTACGGACATACAACAAGATATCACAAAAGTGCATCTCCATTTTGTAAATAATGTATTAATGTACGATAACAAGGCTTAAGATCTATTTGAAAATATGGTGAAGATTTGAATAACTAATAATGTGATGGCTAATAATTCTCATTTCATCTAAATTTCCCGTTCTGACCTGTTAGGTCTCAATGTGATGTCTCAGTAAAATGCTTTTTTAACAGCAACTTTGTATCTGATTTCTTGTAACCTGTCCCTCAATTAAACTTTCAATATAATGAGTATAACTTTTCAAGATAGATGTAAATATGAGTCGGGCAATATGGGAAATATCCCAGAAAAAAAATTATTGCACAGCCTACAACCCCATTAAGTTTAGAAATTCGTAGTATTAAAAGTCTATGAGCAATGTTACTCGAGCAACTTGTTAGCGAGTCACAAACGCTCTCAACCTAAGCCTATCAATAATAATTACATAATAAATTAGAATTTATATATGGAGTCGCTAAGAACTTTTAAAATATTATTTCTGTGTTTTCAGCATCCGGTATAGTATTTTATACTTAAACCTAGATATACAAAATAGGAATCTGCAATAAAAAATCGATGTTTCACATGTCAGCTCCGACACAAATTCATTAATTACATTTATAATATCACCCGGTACCAGATATGTGTCAATCTAATCAAATTATATGACAAGAAAAATTTGTTAACAAATTATGAAAAATTATTATTGTGTTTACTTATTGATAAATTAGTACGGACGGAAATTACTCGTATTAGATGCGTTACAACAAAAGCTCCATTACAAATAAAACCCAACATATACACAAAACGTGAATTAGTCGAGAAACATTAGTCCTAAAGTAAATCAACCTTTAAAAAAAGTTGTATTGCACATTTCCATTACGCTCATTGAAATGTATACACTTTTCATATATATTGACACAAACACAAAGAGTCCCCTAAAAGCCTATTTTACACTCAGCTGGAATGAAACGAGGAAAATACACTTACTTCTACAAGCACCAGAAATTCATGAATGTATTGGAACATTTGTATTTGTATAGACACAGGTCAGTATACAGCAGAGCAGTTCGTAGAGCCCTGTCCACAGAACCGCCGGACACGTGCCGGACCTGTGCCGGACACGTACCGGACACGTGCCGGACACGTGCCGGACACGTACCGGACACGTACCGGACACGTACCGGACACGTGCCGGACACGTACCGGACACGTGCCGGACATGTGCCGCACTCACATCAACACATATTGCAGATTCCACGCTCCCTCTACCTACAATGTAATGACTCTTAAAACACGAAAACAAACCATATTATGCATTAAACAAACATTAAATTACAATGAAATAAAAAATCAAGTCGATAACATAAAATATGCAACTAAAACATGGACGTAAATTAACTGAATGTGTAAGAAACAATTATCTTATAATTAAAACTTAATGTAAACAATTTCACACCGCATAAAAACTACACAATGGCTCCAACATAAAATTAAAAATTTAAATGTCAATAATGGTAAAGAGAAGTAATAAATAGAGCATGTCATGTAGATTTAGAATATAATTAGTATTGTGTGATGCAAGATGTAGTTTTATGTGCAGTGTGGTGGCATTGAGCTAGCGGCCCCGCACTCTGCGCTCTACACAACTCACGCTCACTCCTTGCGGGCCTTCTTCTTGCTCTTCTTGGCCACCTTCGCGTCTGTCCAAGTATCTAAACACAACCATACATATTTATAAACCTCGCCAAATGAACATACTAACATCATTACATATTTTTCAGCATTTATAATTCCAGTAACTTTTGCTTGGGTTCTGTCTGCCTAGATATAAAAAAATATTAGGACCCCGGGGTTGTGGAGCCAATAGTGACCTTAGTTTATAATTCTTTTTTCTGTCATCTTTCCAATAAAATTTGGTCTTGTCAACTTCTCGCATAAGCCACGCTACTTGGAATCGCTTATTGCCACAACAAATGTATGTTAAAGATAATGTTCTATACATGTGCTCAAATTTCAATAACTACTAAATGAATATTGAATAAATCTATCCAAAAATATCCCAAAAGAACCAAGAAATCATAGGTGGCTAAAATAGTCTATTCAATCGGATCCATTTAGCCATTCTGGAGATGACTAACAACAAACATCCATCTAAACTAATGCATTAAAAAAATCTAGAACTAGTTTTCATAGCAAATGTACTATTGTAAAGAAACAATGTAGTGAATCTGTATGAAACATATTTTGCAACTTATTAGCAGAAAATGTGCCTTGTAAAAGTTTAGAAACTTTAGTGTACAGCATAACTTACCACCAAGCTCATCAAACACCGGCACATTTTGGTTGTCTTCTTGCTTTTCGGAGGAATCAGAGCCATCTTTCTCATCACCTTTAGGACCACTCTTAACAGCAGCAGACTGAAAATAAAAGAGTATATCTCAGAATATAAAATCTATATATATAAAACAAAGTCATGACATTTACACTATTTATTTCAAGAACTGATGGATCGTTTTTATGGCTTTTGTGATTTTGGATTTGTATTTTCGAAGAATAAGACAATAAATTTTAAAATATGATATTGATGAATGGAAAAAATAATTGTTATAAATCATAAATCTGCTCATTTATTGCCTCTTAGGCAGAACAATGTTAGTGTCTCTAGCTAGCTATCACAAGTTCTTGTGGTCAACTTCGTTCCACGTTCTTTTGACAACTACTAATGTACACATCCAATAATATTTGTACTATGGAGTATTACTTCATCACAAATAAAACTCACCCAAATATTTAAAAAAACCTTTGCAATTATTCTTAACCGATTTTTTTCTAAGCTTTATCTGCAATCAGTCTCTAAAACTTTAAGCAGATATGAGGAACGATAAATTTTTTCAGAACTTTTTATTTCTCCATCGAGAAACTTCTTCATTTACAACAGACGCTAATGGGTCCTTATGAGTTACATAATAGTGACCCTTTAAAGTCCCCTTCTATGACCACATTCAGGTAAGGTTGCAACCAGGGGATTGTAGTAGTTTGCAATTCTTGTCTTATTACATTCAACAATCACCTTGCATTCCTGCTGTATAGTGTTCACTTTTAATAAGTCATGCACCTCTGAGTTTTTAATGAACCATAGGGCATTGGAGATGTTCTTAAACCATTCATTTTATATTAATTGTATAGATAAATTGTACAAAAAAAAACTTAAAAATATCAAAGTTGAGAAAAACATATTATGTGAATAGAAAATTATTACAACTTAACAAATACATGACATTTAAATTTGCAAAAATGCTTTAATGAACTGATCTAACATTTTAATGTCAATCGCAAATATGTTAAATTTATTCATAAAATATTTATGTACTATTAGCTGTCTCCCGTAAAAAAACTTAATTAGTAGCCTATGTGTTCTTCAAGACTATGATCTATATCTGTGCAAAATTTCATTACAATCCCTTGAGCCATTCTGGAGATAATTTCAAACAAACATGCTTTCTAAGCTTTTGTATAAAAATTAGAATTGTTAAACCATGGAAGAACTTCTAGTCTTTACGACTTTTAAATAAATTTTAAGCCAATGTAATAATCAATGTATACAGGTTTATATTGTTTATTAATTACTGGTTTAAGCTTGGTGGTACTTTTTTCACTTAGGACTCTTATCAGATAATAACTCACTTCAACTGCCTTTTTCTTATTCTGCTTTTCCTTATTTTCTTTCTTCTTGTTGCTCCTCAGGTCTTTCACTTCTGGTAGCTCCTCATCATCTGCATCACCTTCCTCCACATTACCAAGCGCAGCTTTGTCGCGAAGTTCTGCCTGTGAATACAAACATAGATGTGACTGAATAATCTAAGGCTTCCGTTACATAAACCTAGTCACATAAATTACAGCCTGTATTTAAACTAGAACTAGGCATTATTTTACTTAAGTATTTAAAACCTATTTTTTTTTATTAGTTCACACTTTTTTTCATACGTAATTAAATTTTATATAAAAGATACTAAAATAATGTGTAGTGTATGTTATAAAAATGTATTGTAAGTAAGACAAGATCCTTAGAATAAAGTTAAAAGGTACAGCTACTAAATAAATTATACAAGGTCAACAATTTAATAAATATGCAGTGTACCTCTTTAAGCACTCGCTGGAACTCTTCAACCTGTGCCTGCAATGCACGACTAGATTCCTCATCAAGAGGAGTCTCCACGGTAACAGTCACTTTTGTAGGCTCCTCGGCAGATTCCTCAGCAGGCCTAGCTGCTTCAACATCAGCATCCTTGGCCTTCTTTTTATTCTTTTTAGTTGGACTGTCCTTCTTATCCTTCTCCTCTGGGGCTTTCACTTTCTTCTTGTCACTCTTTTTTGGCACCTCCTCCCAAACACCTTCATCAAAATCAGCTGGCTTCTCTGCTTCAACCAGTGGTTTCTTTTTTCCTTTCTTCACATCATTAGCTTCTTTCTTGGTTGGTTTGGGCTCAGCTGCCCTCTCTTTGGGTTTGGGTTTTTCAGGTTCCTTTTGTTTCTCAGGTTTTTCTTCCTTCTTCTCCTTGGCGGGAGATTTTTTGGCGGTCTCTGTCTTTGTCTTTACCTCATCGGCGGTGCGGTTGGGTGAAGACTTCTACAATAGAATGTAACTATATTTTTCATTAATGTATTAGATAATTAATTTGATATAATAAAAGAAATTGATTTAACACATATGCTAGCAGGTTAAAAATAAAATGAGCGCACATTGCAGTCAGGGTCGAGATCCATTGACATATGTTTAAATTCCTTACCTTCTCTTTAGTTTTCCTTTTCTTGTTAGATGACTTTCTATCGTCCAAAACAAGAGGCAACTTATCAAATTGTGGTTGTTCCGCCGAATGAAAACCGAAAATAAATACTAACGCGGCACATACTAATACAACGGCAACAGCTGCGGCAGGGTACAAAAACTGCACGTTGGACACCTGACTCAGCAGCTCCATCTCTGAATTTATTTTTAATAAAAAGCAGACCACATTAAATGATGTCAGTTAGGCGTGATAATGTCGAATAATTTAATTCCCCAGCGATAAAAGCAGACACGGAGACATGATGACGCGGCTGTGACGTGCCAAAAATTGCGACAGTCTGGGTGACCATGTGGTGAAAGTTTACAAAATAAAAGTAATTTTATGAATTTAAGCACATATTTTATAAAATTAGTAAAATTAAATATTTTCTAATTTTTAAATTTTGAAAAACTACGAAAACTCTAAGACATTGTCTATAACATAAAAACGAGTAGCTGTACCGATTTCGCTAATTCTTGAAGTACGAGGATGGTTCTTACGGAGCGCATAAATTTAAAAATTGCCTTAAAAAGTCTAAAAACAACACTTTTCTATACTCCCATACAATCGATTCGTAACAATACTTGTAACTCAATTTGAACTTTAATAACACACCATAATGTTTATAAGTGTTAGGATACTAAGTTTTATTTTAAACCCACGCGGACATATTCGCGGGTGAGAGCTAGTCATTTAGAAAAGTGTTTTGGTGGGATCTAACCTGATTTTCACGGGCAAGTATCGATATCTATCAAGACGTAGTCTTTTCTACAACATTACTAAAAACCACAGCAATGCTACTACTATCTGCATTGATACGGCAATTAATTATATCGTAAAAACATGAATAAACTATTTAGTCATACCTTGCGTTCTATTTGATTGAATATCTAACTGGAAACTTAAAATGAGTTTTCGTATTGTGAAGACATGCACTCATAGCAGGTTCTTCAGTTTCATGCGTGAAATCAATCATATTTCCGGATACTTTGATCAAGACATTGACATTTCAAATAACCTCAAATCTCAAATAAACAATATGTGAAGCACATTACAATAGACACACTCTAAGATAAGGTTAAGTAAAAAAACACATTAAATCAAGTATATTTATAAAATGGGTGGTAAAAAGAAGAAAAACAAGAGCAAAAACAAAAGTAAAGACATTGATGAAAAAGCAATTTACAACGAGGACATAAATACAGAAAAAAACGATGTCCAAATTGATAATATTGATGAAAATAGTGACGTAGAAAAGCAATCACAAAAAAGAAAACATGTTGAGGAAGACAGTAATGATGAATCTTTAGACCCAAAACAGAAAAGATCGAAAAAAAAGAAAATGCAAGAACCAACAGAATCTTCAGATAAGAAAAATAAAAAGTCTATACGCCAAATGAAAAAAGAAAAGCATGCCGAAAGGCAAGCTGCAGCTGAGGCACAAGCTAAAGATCAACTAAAGTCACAATGCCTTAATTATTTATCACAATGGAAACATGATAAATCAAACTGGAAGTTTATGAAAGCAAAACAAGTTTGGCTTTTTAAAAATAAATTCTCTCAAAATCTAGTGCCAGATGCTTCATGGTCAATACTGCTGGAGTATTTTGAATCTGCAAAAGGTAATATTAGGAACATGCTCTTGACTGATGCCAATAAAGTTATTAAGCAAATGGATGATTGGACCGAATCACATAACAATGAAGAGAACAATACTGAAACTGAAGACTCAGAGAATGCATCTGTAAAGAAGCCTGATGACATTGTTTATAAAAGAGCTAGGAGTTTAATACAATGCCTAGAAGAATAGCCAACTTTGTTTTATTTTAATTTATTCCATCAACTACATAGATATTTCAACAATAATATAAGTACAACAACTAATTTATGCCTTAACTTTGGCTTTAGATTCTTCATTTGTGAATTGTTCAATCCACTTCCTTAATTTGTCAGTGTCCTGTAAGCCAACTAGACGATGCTGCACTTTACCATCTTTGATAGCTAAAAGAACAGGTACAGAGCTCACTTCATAATCTAGAGCCAAATCAGTCTGTTCATCAATGTCTACCTTGGCCAGGACTACTTTGCCCTTGTTTTCGGAGATAATAGATTCTAGACGTGGGGTTAACAGCCTGCAAGGATTGCACCACCTAGAATTACCAGAAACATGTAGTAATGACTGAGTTTTCCTTAAAAAATAAGTTAGCAGCATAGACAGTGTGAGACTAGACATTTGAAATTTTTATTCTAGATGTCTATGGGCATCCCTTTCATATAAGAAAAGGATGGGAATAGGAAGAGGATTAAAATTAGGCCTCCGGCACATACACTCATCAAACCTGGAATTACTTCCACTGGATGCCTGTCTTTTGTGTGGTTATGGTATTGTACTGGGCAAGCTGGCCCAATCATACACAGATGTTGTATTTTTATCTTAGATGTTGCTGGTGTCTACCATTGTTAAATATTTATTCATAAGTCACATTCCCTATATTTCTTATAAACAGTATATTATAATAGAATTTGTAAAATCAGAGAGCAATACCATTGTATAATATAACATGAGGATTAATTTAATAGCACTTAAGAAGAATAAAATCATTATTTTGTAAAATCACCTTTAACTATGTGTAAAAAATTATGAGTACAATACTAACATTTTACTTCCAAAGTAAGTTTTGGTAATGTAAAAATTTAGTAGTAATAATATTCATTAAAGACTTAATACCAATAAATTACACAATTTCAAAATTATGTAGTAATGAAATTCTTATATTTGTATGCAAATGAGTCCTATTAGATTTTGTCCAATGGTAATAATCAGGAACTTTAATAATATATATTATAATTGCGTAATATTTTAAGACAATTAAGTAAACATAATTGCGATTTTTTATCAAATTGATATACTTTAATGATAACTTACGTAGCAAAGAAATCCACAACAACTGGGACCTTGCTGTTCATTACTTTTTCCTTAAAATCATCTGTGCTTTGTATTTTCACGATGTCATGATTTACAGGCGTAATTGAAATATTACGGTAAAGTTTTGATGATTGGCCGATAAATGAATTACGGAGGAAAATGTTAGTTATATTTCTGGCAAACATTTTCTCTACAATAAATTAGCGTTGCAAAATGTAACACCTATTTTGGCCTATTACTTTATTCCAATATTTTTTTCGACACTGACTTAGGAATATCGATAGATAAGATGACAGAGCAGAGTGACACTGATACGCGCAGGTGACAGCTACAGCTGACAGTGTTTTTAAAGTGATTTTGTTTCTTTTCTTGTAGTTTAATGACAAGAAAATGAATACAATGCTTATTTTGTTACCTTAAAATTGCCTTTAATGGATCTGCCATAAGTTCGCGCGCACTGACCTCAATAAAATTATTTCAAAGACACAATCTGTAATTTTTAATCTAACCATGCTCCAAATATCTATTTCCTTTCCAAAGAGCACATAACTCTATAATATTTTGTTGCTGTCTTTTCAAAGCGATTTGCTGGCGAAATATAAGTCGGCTAAGTCAATTTCTATTACAATTTGTTTTCAAGTGTACAATTAAATCAATGACAGATACTAAAATGTATTCGAGTGACGATTATAACGAGGTATGTAAAATGCATTTCTTTAAAATACCTAGTTTAGACAGTGATTATTGATGTCAAAATTTGTCGTGGTGTTAACCTATTCATTGATTCATTCCTTTCAGGGTGGTTACGAATCCTACGGTGACTATGAACCTCACACAGGAGACCCTCAATATGATTTGGAATACGATCGTTCCTATTACAAAATGCCTGAAATGGTAAGCTTTAGTTATGAATATTTTATGTTTTTCAGTAACATTTTACTTTAGAACACGATAATAAGTCATATTATAATTTTCGCAGGTCAAGAAGTTTCTTGTTTACTTCCGCAATATGATAACAGAAGGAGTAACATTTGAGATTTTAAATTTGTATGAAAATACCTTTCCTAAGCTCACTGAGCAGTATTTCGAAAATTCTCCATGGCCCGATGAGAGTGAAGTTGCCCCTATTGTGGATAACGATCATGTAAGTTGATAACATTGGCTAAGATCAAATATGGTTTTACTATTCTAAATTATTTTTGTTATCCTGTTTTATTTTCAACATTTTAATAAATGCTTATTATTTAAGGTTAAAAAAAGTAAATTGTTTATGAATGTATAAAGTCTGGTATGGGCCATTTAAATCGCTATACATCTAAAATTGTGTACTGTACTGCAATTCATATGATATACCATTATAGATATTAGCCATCAAAACATTTGTTAACCTCAATACTTTTAATCAAAATGTTTACAGTTATTTTTAATTGTATTATATTTTGTAGATATTTATGATCTTGTACAAAGAGTTGTACTATAGGGACATTTACTCCAGAGTGGCAGGAGGTCCCAAACCAGAGCAGCGTTTCCATTCGTTCTACAACTACTGTGACCTGTTCAATTACATCCTGTCTGCAGAAACTCCCGTACCTCTGGAATTACCTGACCAGTGGCTGTGGGAACTTGTTGATGAATTTGTTTATCAATTTCAATCATTCGCCCAGTACAGGTAATTTATTTTACTGATGTGAATTTGATATTGAA
>JAAOEG020000004.1:3604607-3614687 GCA_011763625.2 Papilio bianor
TACAATATTCTTAGGATGTAAAACTATGATATCCTTACAATCTATTAGTCACAAGAGGCTGAAATGGAAATGGGCAGGTCTAGCCATCGGGGGCAAGGAAAAATGGATCAGTAATGCAATGGTACACGACTCATAAGATCAGGAAAAGAGGCAGACCATGTACTTTTTGCGTCGAGATCAAAGCGGTAGCGGGGAATACATGGTCCAGAATGGGTAATGACAGAAGGATACGGTCAGAGATGGAGGAGGCTTTTGTCCAATTGGTAAACGGATAATAATTGATATACATATATTGATCATACCTTTAAATTGTACTGTATCTTGTCTGAAATAAAGACATATTATTGATACTAACCTACATCACAGTTACATCATTTATAACTCAAGAACGACTGGACAGATTTTGATGATTTCGGATATGTCTTCGTCCGGAATAGGATAATAAGTATTTAAATATGATATTAATTAAAAAAATACACTACAAGTAACAGTCAATCCTAAGTAAGGGTCCGCTAGTTACGTAATAAAATTAAAAAATCATCAACAATTCTGTTTTCTTAGCTGGTATTTCTTAGATTAGTAAAAAACAATTGACAAATAAGCTTAAACAAAAACAGTCGTATTATATTATGTACATTCGTATTATATTATTATTTCTTAAGTATCCTAGAAGTGCGCTCACGTTATTTTTTAATCTTATTACCTGTATACAATGTTATTAAGTTGTAGTTGTGAGTAAAAAGAAAACTATTAGTGCACACCTGCTACCATGATGAAGGATGTGACCATTTAACAAAAACAAATAAGAATTTAGTTGGCCCGTGTGAGGTCAAATTAAAATGGTCAATTTATATTGATAATTTATCTTTAGGTACTATAAACAAAAATGTTGGTACAATTTGACGGAAAAAACTGAAGATCAATTTCTAACAGACGGAAAATTAATCTATATAGCATATTGAAATAAGTACAGTGAGTTGCATTTATGTATATACTAGCTGACCCGGCAAACGTTGTTTTGCTATGTATATTATTATCGTAGAGGGTTCAACATTCAGGATTGTATGTACTTTCTAATGCTGTATCATAAAAAAATCGATAAATGAAAATTATCTAAAAATTTAAAAAATAATTAGGGGTGGACTACCCTTATCATTTAGGGGGATGAAAAATAGATGTCCGATTCTCAGACCTACTGAACATGCATATAAAATTTCATAAAAATCGGTCAAACCGTTTCGGAGGAGTATGGTAACTAACACTGTGACAGGAGAATTTTATATATTAGATTTACAAAAACTTTAGACACTTGTTTGGTTTCAAAAATACGTGTGCAAGTATTTATTAAATAAAAGTATTAATATATTACCTATTTATCAAATTATATATATATCATATATTTATAAAACATATTATTATATAACATGCACGTATAACTACATATTTTAAAACCGAAGGCGTATAATTACTTTCTAAACTTTTACAAATGTGTAAATACTTGTGCAGCCAACTGTAAATTTTTTAGGACCATTTTACGTTTCTATTCCATATTTCTTGTCTTTAGTATTAAATAATATGTTGTAATTGAGTACGTGGGAAACATGCATTACTTCTTTAAATCTATAGTAAATGTCATATTATGATTAATGGATAAAAGGTAAAAAGCAGTTAATGGCGAACGAAGAGATTGTATTAGAGCGTTCGATCTAGTTTTTCTGTCATATTAATTTGTCTGCAAAGTATAACATATCATTACCTTACCTTATATCTAGAAGTACTATCAATGAACATAATGAAAATCTACGTAATCTTAAGAAATATATACTAAGATAAAATAAAAATAACATAATAAAATTTTTTATTAACTATATTAACCAAAAGAATAACGTTTTGTCGCACGTTTTCGTGTAATTCTGTGATTTCTTTTATCGTCAAAAAACGCACGTAACGAAACGCGAGTTTCAAAAAATGACCACGAAAGCGTTTGGCGCTGCTATTCTCTTTAACCCCATTAAACATTTTTAATAATAAAAAAAACATAAAATATATGCATATTTCATCTTAACGACAATGTTTTTAAATTAAACACACATGAATATTCATATAAATCAACATTATCAATGAACAATAACGCATTTATCGGATTGCAATTTATTAGCTTATTTTATTGAAATTTGTTACGCGTGCTAATAATATTATTTTGTCGGTTGTGTGCAATATATCTTTCTCTCTTCATAATATTAAGTTAGAAAGAGACGATTGTACTATACCAAGCTCTGTTTTTTTTTGTGCACAGAATGGAAGTCATTGATAGGTTTTTTAATGGTTTTAAAAAATGGCGACAATGGCGCGGAGTCGATATCATAGTGTTATTTATTGCTTCTCGTAAATCCCAGTCGAAATTAAATTGATTCTGAATCCCGTACAACGTTCCCTCTCTAATGATCAAGCTAATGTATGTAATTATTACTATAAATCAATTCATTGTAAGTCGTTTGACATACTAAAAAATGGGAATATACATTGTTAAACAATATTACACAAGACAACATTAGAAGTATTTCATATTTTTGTCAAGATATCATTGACAAGTCTAATAAGATGTCAATGCCCCACCATATCTCAAGTGACATTGGTCTAAATAATCAAAATGTACTTGTTTTTATCTCGCTTTCGATAAATATTTTTGGCTATGAATCCTATTTTATTTTTTATTCAACGTTTTTGGGAATTAACATACGTCCGATCTATAATTTTAGGCTAAAAACAACGTAAAATCGAAATTGAAAATATTGAGATGTTGAGAAACAAAAATCTGTAATCCCAGTCCACCCTTGTCCTAAGTAGCGTGAGTTATTTTTATAAGAACATTGTGCATAGGTGGTTCATACAATTTCAAAGATAAGAACACCAATTGATCTTTGTCCAAACAAAGAGGCACTCCGGAGAAACAAAGCGAGGCAATATAAAAATCTTGAAAACGTACAAAAGAATCCGCCATCTATATGTAACCGCAGTGCTCCGAGGTGCCAAAGACAATGATAATTGTTCCAAGTGAAATATAGTATTGCCTCCGACAAAAGGACTATGGTGAAAAAAGTTTCATTTTTCATTGTAAGAATACGGCCATTCAGTGTACAGGTGGGGTGACGTGGGGCGGGCGCGGACAATGGACTGTATCAATGGACGATACTAATATTTTTTTAGAGTGAAAAAAAATTGGAATGGCGGAATCGAGGGAGCAGTTATTAATTATTTGTAGAAATTGTCAATCCGCTTATAAGGATGGCATTACTAGAAGAAAGACTGATATATTTTATTATATTTTTGTGTAATAAAGAATATTATATAATAACAAATGTAAAATATGTTTCATTTTAAATTTGCATAATAGTAAAGCAGCCTTTGTAGTGTAAAGATAGCTCGATTGAGTCCTAATACAAAAAAATATGCTAATACAGCTGTTTGGAAACTTCATAACGTTAAATGCATTATGCACGATCTAAATCTCACTTAAAAAAAAGCTATAAATAGGAAGAACGTAGCTCATAAATAAAGCTGTTAAACAGTCGTATAAAAATTACAAGGTCAGATTTTTTAAAACTGGAGAAACATTACGATTTGAATTGAAATCACGACATATTAATCATGTACTGTAATCAACTAACTAATAAATATCATTTTGCTTCGAGCTTTTAAATAGTAAAAAAAATATTTCGCGTCTATAGACAGTCGATACTTGGAACGAGGATTATCAGAAGCAGCTATTTGTTAATATCGACAGCTGCAGCGCGTATTCGAACGCGCCGCAACAAAACCCATCCCTTGATGAACGAGATAAATGAACAACATGCGTGAATTTACGCGGATTTGTCACATTATTTTTACACATTTAAAAAGTCTCCGGATAAATGGAGCAACGCACTTAACAATTTTTCTTTCTATTATTACTACTATATTTTTATTTTTTAATGTATGTAGCTTTCCGTCCGGGCAGAATTAATAAAACATAAATATAGCCTATGAGTTTTTCTATAAGTTCTCCATCTGTGACAAATTTCATCGAGAACCATCGAGTCGTTCTGGAAATACTTTGTAATAAAAAACCATCCATCTAAACTTTCGCATTTATAATATTAGTAAGATTGTAATATTTCGACAATTTATCTTTATTTTATCCTTTATCTTATCTTCAGCGCGTCTGTCACTGAACTCCTCCTAAACGGCTGGATCGATTTTAATGAAATTTTTGCCGAATCAAATTTAAATATTCTTAAGTTAACAACATATTATTAATAAAAACAATTGAAATCTGGTCTGAATTTTGAATATAAGCCATTCTCGAGTCCACATGAAGACAACAAATTTAATGAAAATCGGTTGAGCCGTTAAGAAGGAGTTCAGTGACAAACATACGAACACAAAAAATATAAAGGTAAAGAATATGTTTTTTATATCTAAATTAAATATTAACTTTACTATTACTTTTAGAGTTAAAAAATTCTATACAGCCAAGCATTTCATTGTGAAACGACAAAGATGTGTTTTCTCTTTTTAATTTGAAAAGTAATCCAAAAACAAAAGCAGATTTACGTCACGGCTCTGAAATAAAAAAAAATCAACGTTTGTTGAGGGATTACGTCCCGTAGGGCCGAACCACAATAACTGTTAGTCGCACAATGGATTCAGGTAGCAGTTTCTCAACGCAAACACAATCGACTTAATTGCGTTTATTAAAATTATAAGCTATTCAAAATTAGGCCTTAAAATAATGCGGATAAAGGTTACCTGTGCTATTACAAGTAAACATTGGATTATGATACTAATGTTAATTTATTACAGATCTTGCGATGATTTGTACCAAAATAGTATTATCATAATCTTTGTCTTTTTACTATATCAAACCATCAACGATAATAGAGTTAAGTATTAAGTTTGTAACTGACATCGAGATGTAATCAAATTATTTTTTTTTTTAGATCGCCACAAGACAAAGGATAAAAATTATTAAGTCAACTCACAAAAGTAAGACAAGATAACAACATTATCGTATCAATGTTAAAATATTTGAGACGAAAGAAATTATCTCGAAAGTAAATCGATTCGTGAACGATGTTTGTGTGGGTCACGAATCCGAACCGGCCCATTTTATGTCGAACTTGACCCATTTTTATTTAAAAGCAAATTCAGATAACCACGTCCGTCGCACAGTCTGGACTTGACAAACAGGATATGGGGATACTGATCGTAAAACGAAAATCAATAATCACCTGGAAGGTAGACGTAATTCCGCGAATCTATTTGCTTAAGATAAAGTCTGTTAAGAAGACGTCCGAGTTAACATGTCTCCGTAAGCCGTGCAAACAGCGGCCAATAACGGCCATATAAATTAGGACCGAATCTCCTATCTTTTAAGACAGGGGTAAAAATGGAAACAAACTATTGACGCATCGGCAAACCGAGATAAAATAAATATTTTAGGGTGGCCTCGCCCTAAACAAACAAGGCCGCGGATTGCTGACCCTCGATATAGTTTCAATTTAATTTTGTCACTTCAATGTTTATACAGTTATATACTTTATAAGAAGCGAAGATGTACCGAAATTCTGTGGTATAACATTTCGGTATTTTACTCTGGATGAAGAAGACAACTCGATAACAATTTATGATTGAAAAATATTTATTTTATCGTGGCTTGTTAGAAGATTTTATTTTGGCTTGTTAGCTTGATCATGTATCCTAATTTCTATTGAAATTTAATCTAATGCGTAGCCGAAATAATATGTGAAACTTATCAAAAATTTGTATTGTTTCAGTTAGAAATTATAAAAGTTATATGTAGTTTTTATTACAAATAAATTATTCTTTTACTTCTCCGTCAGGAGAATATTTTGGCTGATGCCTCAAATTATCTTATAATCAAAATGTTTAAGAAACGGTGTTATTTATTTTTAACTAACTAAACTTAGATTATAAAACGTTGTACTTTAATTTTTTCGTTTTTAAGTTAAAGGCAATAAGACTAAGAGGTGGGTATAAGGGCAGGTATTCACGGACTGCTTCAAGCAATCGGTATTAGCTTCAAGCAATTAGCATTGAGTGATCAACCGTTGACGGTTGGAATTCACGGTCTGCAGTATTTGCAAGATATTTTTAAAAGCTGGTGTCTGTACGCGGACCGCTCGAACCAGATAATACCGACTTGAGGCAGTCTGTGTATGTATGTAGGTCCTATAGGATCTTACAATAATTAATACGCCTCGCGCTCGGGGGCGGCGCGCGTTCGCTTATCGTGCAACTTATCAAAAGCCCGCAATATTTCTTCATTAACGACGTGGCAAGGAGTGCAACTCGTCATCTTATTGCAACTGATATAGATTCCAGCTAAGCCTTTCCGTTGCGCTTACGAAAATATAAAATTGCCGGCTCGAAGATGCTTATTATAGATTGTGATTTATGTTTCAAAGTAAACAGTTTTTGGTGTTTGTTATTCACACGATACTTGCTTGGATAATTTGTAATTTTAATGGAAGATTACGTAACACTATTTTATATCGAAATTATAAGTTTAGGAAATATTTCCTTTAATATGCTTTAATATTCTCTTGAGTGTATTTAATCATAAGAATACTTAAAAAGATATTGCTCTCCTTCATCTATTTGTAATTGAAATAACCGTTTTTTACTACATGCATGTACATACACCAAAATATCATTTTTTATAATCTTTGTCTGCCTGTCTGTTGTTCCGTCTAATCTCTGAAATGGCTGGACCGATTTTGACGTGACTTTTATTGGGAGGTAGCTGATGTACGAGTAATAAGGAGTAACTTAGGCTACGTTTATTTTAGAAAATGTTCTATTTTAGAAAAAGAACGCGCGGACGGAGTCGCGGGCGTCAGCTAGTCATTACTATAAATCAAATATATAGGATTTCAATTTCATAAAAACTTCTCCAAACATCTTTTTAAGCGATTAATCAAATTTGACATCGTTCAAGGGATGATAATTTAACAAAAATTGTAAAGTCTATTGTGTTGTATAATTAATGAAGCAAAAGGCTTTCTCGGTAACGAAATATTCCCGATCTAAGATTCGGTTCGTCAGTACTTGTCTCTTTGTGCGACATTCTTCTGCGCCCAGGTGTTCGTATAATTACATTGGGATATGTGCGAGAGAGATGGCCTCATTTAAAATTACATAAGTGGAAGTGAAATAGTACCTCGGCCCTTGCGTTGATTGATAACTGTGACAAAAACGTATAGCAGATGAAAAATAATAATTATTAGAATCTTTTGTTAGAAGTGTATGAACATATACAGGGGTGCGTTCACAATTAGGAGATGAATTTACAAAAAAAGATAGCGGCTTTTAGTTTAACCTTGTTGTATTGATTTTTCAATATTAAATATAAAATAAAGATACGAAGGCCTAGTCGTCGAGATTCATTTGTTTTGTTTGTTGTTAGGACAAGTACGTTTTTAATTTAATAGTCTGTAGTACTTGAGGTATTCTTGTTGATGGTCAAGTATTTGAACGCCTACAACGATAAATCCTATTAATACTTGTAATCAAATATTAAGTAATGAATAGTATTATGGTTTGACACAGTAGGGTTAGGAGAGATGATGGTTTTTATGTTGGATTGTTAATTACTCAAAGAATGCAAAAATACTGACAATCGCCAACCCTGATATGTGGTAGGCCGGCTGTGCAGTTTGTGCTCAGGGCTAGACAATAAAGCTGCAAGCTTGGCGCAGGTAGATATTGAATAACAAACATATTCTGCATGTAATAATGTGCTGTACAAGAGAATTTGGCTCTTAAATCTTTTCTGTTAAGGTTGTTTACTTTAATTTTTGTTACTTTAAGGGTGCAATTAAATTTGTACAGGTGTACTTGTTTTTTTTTTAATTTTCATTAGCTAAGTTCGCGCTTTATGGATCACGATCGAGGGTCGGATGGACGTGTCGTTATTGTTTCGTCAAATACATGAGAAACTTTGTCAATAAAGTTGGGTGGCTCTGCTTTTTTTCTATTTCGGTTCTCTTTGATTTCGAATTTGAATTCCTTTGAAGCGTACATTGGGTTTTACATTTGGGATTTTGCAATTTCTTAATTCACTACGTTTAGATGTTATATTATCTTGGTACTCATTTTTGCTAAATTAAATTTTTCCTAATAGAAGCTATGTAAGTATGTCTGTCTATATACTTGTGAGCTGAATCTTCATAAATATCTGTATTCATGTGTTTAAAATATTAAACATCGATTTATCCTTTATTTAACCTCTTTCCTTCATGCTTCATAAATATAAATGTTAACTTTGGTATTGAAAATTAAAAAGCTTGAAATTTGTCAGTGCAGTGAATTTCATTGTAAAATGGGCAGCAAAACCCAAAACCCAAAAACAAGTATCTAAACTCAATCTCAACCTGAACTCCGTCGGCCATTTCAAAGCCGTTATCTCAAAATCAGTATGTTTAACAAATTATTGTTAATTACCCGTAGATGTTTCAAAAACGTATACCCTATTTTTTGCTACAGAACGATCATACTGACGCATCACTGAATATTGTGTTGTGAATATGATTTACCTTACAGTAAAATCAAGAACACATTGAAATAAATAAAGGTTTATAAGTCTCATCAAATGTCATACAATAAGCGCCAATGGCATAGTGGTTAAGGGTACGAATTTCCGAACACGTGGTCGAGAGATCAAATCCTGCCATTCGACTATTAAGTAAGACCATATCCTAGCATAATACCAGAGCTTAGTTGGAATTGTTAAATGTGATGACAACTTAAATAAGTTGAGTCCAGTTTAACCATACGCTTATCTGTCAGAGCATTGACTAATATACAACTGTAGAAAAGTAACTGTTTTTCCTCTGGGATTAGAACCCACGTTCTTCAAGTTCGGACCGGTAGACCACCCAACTGGTCGGCCATCGTGACTATTAAAATGAAATAATAAGCGATAAAGTCCAATACACACTAGTCAGCTTTTCTGAGAATTCAACAACAATAGGCTCTAGAGTTACGTCCGTAACGACCATTATTTGCGGGATTAATTACCTCTGCGATCGGACTTTATCTTCACGTTCGATCGATATAGAATAAATCAATTTAATCTAATTAAAAGCATTACATGTTTTTTGTTCGATAACGAAACAAGACGAAGTATTAGGAGATGGAATCGTAGATTAGGAGGTGAGTTTGTACCGGCGGGTCACCGATCATATCGGCCGCAGCACGTCAAGCCGTCCATCCGAAGTCGGAGGCCCTCTAACTATTATTTATACAGTCTAATTTAATTTAAGTCCCCTGACCTTTTGATGCTGCACTTAGCTCTGGAAAAAACCTCTCAGTTCCACGTGACTCATACAACATTCATGCCTCTTATTGTATTACGTTTGGGATCTTATTAAGCGTGTTCTGTACGGACTTCTAGTAAATTTTGGTATTTTAAATAATCGTTTCAATTAGTGAAGCAGATGTATAATATTACACCTCATTCTATACGTTGCGAATCTGATTATCTAGTGTGATATTACATATTACGACAAAGTTGGAATACATCCATGGGTGTCGCCGTTTACGTAAGAATTGTTTATAAACTCTTCATAGATTGAAATCGCGGCCTTGTCGTTTTTTTTAAGTCGGTTCTATGCGAGAGCATTATTATTTGAGGGTGTGTGGTGCGCGGGAGCGGCTGGGGGGGGGCGGCCTTGCAGCGCGTCTCGCCACGCAGTCTACGCCGGAAGTTTACGAGCGCACGCCAGCCTCTTTTATTGGCTACCTCACATCGAAGCCTCCATACAGCATCCCATTCACTCCGCAACAAATATGTGGATTTTTATTGCTCTGTCACTCCAGTAATTTATTGACAATAAACGCGCATGCATTTCTATTAATATTTTATGTGATAAGAGTTTTTACGCGACCACGGCCACACGAGAGCAGCATTGTTGGGCCGGCCAACGTGTTTTATGTGGCCTCATTTATTTGATGCTATTCAAATTACTCCCAATAACTTGGTTGGGTAATGTCCAGTGATTACTTCGCTTTATACGA
>JAAOEG020000004.1:3647732-3664867 GCA_011763625.2 Papilio bianor
GTCTTCCAAAATGCCAACATTGCAGAATTATCACAAAGATTTTCACTCTACTGCTAAACCCTATTTATAAAAGGACTCACTAGTAGGAAAAAGACAAACGACCGTCACGGCACGTAGTCAGCTTCGCTCAGTTATTAACTATAACATAATCAAATATATAAATTACTCAAATGAGACAAAATGTCAGTTGAGCGAAGCTCGCCGTTCTAAGTTCTACGTAAATAGGTCCGAAATCGCACAGTGCCCATAAGCACCGGACGATATGGATCCTGGTCAAGTAGTACACTCACCGTTGCCGGCGAGCTGGGGCCTCAGGAACGCGTTGTGAAGTTCGCTGCCGAGGCCGCTCTCCAGGCGAGCAGCCATCTGCATGAGGGCCATAGTCTTATCGTCTCCACCGGCGACGCCGCTCTCGAGCCGCGCGCGGACCGATGCTATGTGGCTCGATGTGAACACGTGGTCTTGCACTGAGTACTTGTGGCTGTACTTGAAGTCGCAAACCTGACACTCGTCCGGTGGTGGCGCGTCCGAAACCTCAGACAAGCCTGCCGCTAATCGTGCTTTCTTTTCTTTAGCACGTGCATTTTGGAACCATACTTGCACAACACGCTTAGGCAGACCTATTTCCCGGCCCAAAGCTTCACACTCTGCCATCGTTGGTGTTTTGTAGTCGTTAAATAGAGACTTCATAATTTTCACTTGCACTGACGACATTTGAGTACGGAAGCGCTTCCCGGGTGGCCTCGGAATATGTTGCTGACCAGGTAACGGCGAGGTCGGCTCATCTTCGTCATAAAACTCCATAGTTTCTGATGCAGTATCCGAGCGTTCGTCTGCATCAGATCCAGGTCGTGACAAATCAACGGGCTTGCTGAGATCTAAGGGGATTTCTGTTTTTATGTGTACTAGTTGTCTTTCCGTGGATTCATTACTGGCACCATTTTGTTGGGCAACTGCATGAGCTTGTAATTCGCTCACGTATCGTTTCATTGACTCTTCACTGTACTGCTTGATAAATTTCTCCATGTCTGAGTGAAAAGGCGGGAAAATAGGGGGCAACATGGGAGCCCCCGCTTGGGAAAAATTTTGCTGTCTATCACTTTGTTGCGAGCCAAAACTTGGCGTTGATTCAGTACTTAATTCCTCGTCCGGTAAGGCGTCCACGTTAATTTCTCCTCGGGCACATTGATCGGCGTGTTTTGTGCTTAAGTGACTTTCCAATGCACTTTTAACTTTGAATAATGCAGGACAGAATGGACATCTTTTATTTATAACTTGTGCATGAGCTCGAAATTGTCCTTTTCTTTCTCGAGCCCGAGTGTTTTGAAACCAAACTTGAACTACTCTTTTTTTTAACCCAACTTCTCGTGCAATGTTTTCTAACATTTTTCGTGATGGATTCGATTCTATTTGATACTTTTGGTACAAGTAGTCTAATTGTTCTGGTAAAATCGTAGTTCTTAATCGCTTGTCCTTTGGCTGTTCCCCTGTATCTATTTCTTCAAACTCATCAAATTTTCGTTTCACAACTTGTTGATTTAATGCTGCCACTAAAGGGTGACGTGATTCATCATTATTTGCGAGTGTAGCATTCAACTGTTGTAAATGAGCATGTTGTTGTAATATCCCAAAAGGGGAATCTGGTGGATATGTAGGAAATAAGTTTGGGTTCATTATATGAACCAGTTGATGTTCTCTCCATAATTCGAAGCGCGGGAAGACTAGATTGCATTTATCACATTGAAAATTGCCATCTTTCTCTTCAGTTCGTTGGTGATGAGTTAAAGGTGTAACAGGTGTAACTGGGGCTTGTGGCGCCGGCGAAACAGGATAGGTAGGAGCTGCTGGTGTTGGAGTTCGGGGTGGAGCGGGTGAAACTGGCACGTGAGGAATGTGATGTTCGACAGTACTTGAATTTGAGTCTTCGCTACTCAAAGTGGCAGCGACTTGTGCCGCAGCTGCTTGCGCTTGTGCTGAACGTTTCGCGTCTTCCTCTTTGAAACAGTGTGTTTTCTGATGTCTGATTAATTCGTAATATCTTTGAAATACAAGCTGACACTTTTTGCATTGATAATTTAGGCCGGGAGTCCGTTGAAATCTATTAGCATCATCAGTAGCTCCTGTAGGAGGCTCAGCGGCGGGTTGATTTTCATATACTTTTCGAGCCTTTTGTCGTGCGTTTTGAAACCACACCACTATTACTCTCGGACTCAGTCCTAGTAGTTTTGATAGATATTCTAGATCATCGTCTTTAGGATAGGCATTGTTTTCAAAAAACTCCTGTAGTACTTTAATTTGATAATCTGTAAATCTAGTTCTGTTGGCGCGTTTGCCAGAAGACCCCGAGCTGTTGGATCCATTCGAGTTGCCCCCGGAAAGTCCGAAATCCGCCGGTCCTCTGCCAGGACTGAGGCTGCGATTTGGGGTCAAAGGTAGGACGTTCGGGGGCACGGAGTTTGGGGACGTGAAATTAGGATTTATTTTTGGTGGCAACATTGATGGATGAGGTGGTTGAGGTATGCTCGTTGCCGGTATCGAATCCAACTGCGATTGAATTAACGAATTCAAGGACATATGTGTTGGTGTTTGTGGCCGAGAAATATTTTGTTGAAGGTCCGAAGTCATAAGAGCCGGACTTTGCAATGGTGCCTGAGGAAACATGAAGCTTTTGTCCTCTTGATGTCTGTCGTCGTACGAGTTATATTTTTCTTCCATCGTCGGTTCATCAATGGGTTCCGATTTTACCTCTTGATGACTTATGGGTGTGGGGTCTTCAGTTTTTGCTTTTTTTTCTGGCGGTGGCTTGCCTTCATCGGAGCTCGCCGATGAATCTAATGGTGTAACTTTTGCTTCACCTGTTTTCTCATATTCTTCCAGATTAAGAGTTGTGGAAGGTGGGTTGTTAAAATTATAAGGGGAGTCCTTGTTTCGTTGCCGTTCTTTAAATAAGGTGTTTCTAAACCAGTGCTTAATTACTTTTGTGGCTAAGCCCGATTGTTGCGCCATTTTTGCGATCGCTTCATCGCTGGGAGAGTTGTTAATGTCAAAATGCGCACGCAAAATTTTCAATTGATCATCGGTGATTCGTGTTCGAGCGCGTTTTTGTCCAGCCGCAGCGTTGGCCTGCAAACAAAATAATCTTATAGTTCTAATATATAAAAAAAAAACATTTAACTGATCCAATCTACCGAATTTAAGAACTTTTTAAGATTTTTTTCCTTCCAAATATTTATATATTTATTTGTTTTAACGTAATTGCAATAATTGGAATGCACATAAGATCGTAAGTAATAATACTTTCTGAATTTGACTATTCCATCTAACCGTTTATTACCTTTTGACAGTGAATCGAATTCATCGTAAGTTTTTAATAATGAAAAAGATTGTTCATAGCATTTGAGAACAAATTTTCCTAAATATTTTTTTTACATTTGAATTAATTTTTATATAATACTAAAATAATATATTATATAATGTAAACAAAGGCATTAATTTAAAAATAATATGGTTGTATGCGATATTAAGAAAACTTATTATATATAATATTTTTGGATATTTTGTATAACGAAACATAACTCCAACAATTAATTAATCCCACATCTACCTCATGTAGACCAAACAAAACACTAAACTGAGATAAAACTAGAAAAAGAAATTAAAGTTGACTCAAAGTATCAACGTATTGGTAAAGGGCTCATTAATTTGCGGTGGTAAGGCGCTCAGCGATTGCAGGTAACTTTGAATAATAACTGAATCCGTTGCAAGTAATAATACTCCGACCCTACAAGCCCAACAATAGATGGTCTGTTGCTTTGTGCAAACAGATAGTCGCTTATCTAACAATACGCCGTACAATTCTTGCCTTGCGATCGACTTTACTCGGCAAAGCTGACAAATATCGACCGTTGAAAGATAAATATTAAAACTTTTAAGCATAATCTATACCAAACGATTGGTATATAATATTATAGTCCTCACATACACCCACGTGGTACAGTTATTAATCTATATTGAGTGTGAATTCATGTTAAATTTAATATTTACTCTTTTAATAAGTGATTTCCTGTCCTACGTCATCTATTAGACCAGTTAACACTTTATTGATATGTTTCAGTCACATTTTATTAATTACACACAAGTTATCCATTTAAATAATATAACATTTTATGTACATACATCAATATACATTTGATATAAAGATGTGTATAAGTACAAATTTTATATACTAAGTATTTTTATATGTAAGTTTTTTTGGTATTCATTAATTTTCATCTTTATAAATATGTAGGTATGTATTTAGGCATACATTCCTGTAAGTCTCATTTTTGGCATTAAATAAGTATAAATTGCAATATTTTTTTGTAAACAGTTGTATGTTGCAGTTTGTTGTCAAAAGGGAATAAGCGCTATGATGTATCTCATTTTAACAAATTATTGAGAGTAAGTAAAATGTGATTTAAGAAAACGTCATTACAAAGTACTATACAATATTAAAATACTGTGTAAATCTTTTACTTTTTTTAAGTTGAATGAATGTTTATTTTCGAATTAGCAATAAAACAATAGTTTAAAATTAAATATTAATTATTAAATCTTGACAAATTATACGTAAATAGAAATCAATCTTAATATTATTTAAGTAAAATGTTAGATAAATACCTGTTGCTGTTGCTGCAAAATCTGTTGTTGTTTGAGCTGGGCGTCGTGAGAGAACGGCATCGAATCGAAGGGTGGAGGTGGCAGCATGAGGGGCACCAATGGTGGCTGAAGGTTCATGGCGGCCAGCGCCCCCACGTTCAGTCCCAAAGGCAATCCCAGAGACAGCATTTGAGCCATCATAGGGTGTAGCTGCCCGAGCTGCTGTTGTAGTTGCAGCATATTGAGCGCGGCCTGCATCTCCTGCACTTGCGCAGCTAGCAGCGCGCCCGCCTGGGCCTCGCCTGCACTGCTTCCGTTCTCATTGAAGCTACCGTTCGCCTCTCCTCGCGGCGAAGGCGACCTCTCGTCTTGCGGCGCGGGAGATGCGGCTCGCGGTGAATTAGGAGCTCCCGATTTACGTTCATATTCCGATTTGAACTGCTCGGCGAATTGCTCCAAAAACTCTAACGGAACTTTATCCTTATGCACTTCTTCACAGTGAGTTTTTAAAACGAACACACTAGAAAACTCCTTATTACAATGTTGGCACGTCGACTTCGTTTCGCCATCTGGCGGTTTTTCTTCGGGCGGCGGGGGTGGCGGGCTCGGCGCTCGCGCCATTTCGCGCTCTTCTTGCAATTTTCGCCGTTGGTTCTCATTGTATTGCATGACGAGATCGAAGCCGAAAGTCTCGAGTAATTGTTTATACATTTGTGAGTTTCGTTTGGGCGGGTTTCCCTTGGCTACCATCTCGTCCAGAGCAGCTTGCTCCGCCTCTCCTAGCGGCGAGTGCGCCCGCGCATCGCTAAACGGGCATGAAGTCGCACGATGTGCGTCGAGTAGCTCTCCGTTTGGAAATGACGCGTGGCATCGCTCGCACGCGGCGCTACCTGCGCGAGGGGAGCGAGGACTACCTGGCCGCGCGGGGGGTGAGGAACGTGGCCCCCCGCTGCTTGTCGAAGAAGGGGATGTATTTTTCGGCGACAACACGTCTTGTAACATTTTGGCGGGATCGGGCTTATCGGGCTGCTCTACTAAGGGCCGCGTCAAATCCACGTGACCGGCCGCGGCGAGCTCCTGAAGTTTTCCCGCGCGCGTCTGGTGTAGCACAGACCTCATGTGAATGTCTAGCGTACTGCCCTGTGTGTAAGCAACTTTACATATGTTGCACTTGTATCGTTTTCGGTCGTCTTCTTCGCTCGAGGTGCTCTTAGGTGTGAGTGTCAAATTAGAGGGAGCCGTCCCGGCACCGGGCGATACTGAAGGGTTATTGTTATTCTGTTGTTCTTGCATCGCCCTTTTTAGTTTGTGCAAATGACTGACACTATTATAATGAACGAGTAAAATATTCTTTTGCGTAAAAGACTCCTTACATACGTCGCATTTAAAGGGTCTATTGGGATCGAGATATTTTTCCATTGGATAGGTTAGTTTTTCACCTTTTCTATGCAGTAGTGTTTTATTATGTGCAGTCAAATAAGATTGGCGGGTGAACGCCACCTTGCATCGATGGCATTTGTATTTTCTATTCGGATCATTGTATGAATCTTCGGCCATTGCCTGTGAATTTAAATAGTCTTCCAAAAATTGCTGGTCTTTGTAAATTATAGAATCATCAGAATTTTCAGCGTCGTTGTGGCCCGACTCATCGGCTGCATTAGCGCTCGAATCTCTATCATCATTTTCACCTAATTCATCGTCGGGCGTTCTAAGAGCTTCTTTTCGAAGTAGGTCGGCCATAGCAGGGTCCAATGCAGTGCCTTGATTAGATTGCAACAAAGGATTTGACGCTAGACTTCTTTTAAATGCAGCGAGATCCTCTTCTGAGAGGTCGGAGTGAGAAGATTCCACGTGTTTTTGTAAAGCCAACACAGAGCGGAAGCTTCGGCCACATATTGCGCATTTTGTGGCGTCACGTATCACGTGATATTGAGAATGTAGTTGTAGTTTTTCTATTGTTTTGAAGGCCAGACTGCACTGGTTACATCTGAATTTGTACACATGTTTTTCTGACACGGACATATTCGCGATGGAGTTTCGAGCGTGTGCTTCTCTAAAATGATTTTGTAAAGCATGACCCGCTTCGAAGTATCTGTTGCATCCTTTCTTCCAACAGAAGTATCCAGGACCTTGTGGTGTTTGTTTCAATTCTAAATGGCCGGACTCGTTTTGATGATGACATAGTTCATCGACATTGCGGAAGGTCCTATTGCACGTCAAGCATCGCTCTGTTTCGCCATCGACGCTGCCTTCCGATCGTGGAGAGGAAATCTCTCGGTCATCGTCACCTTGTCGGGTCTCTTCTCTCTTTGGTTGAGCCCCACCATTAAGCCAATGACTTTGGTCGACGAGAAGAAGTAGGCGCTGTAAGCCTTCGGAGTTAACTGAATGAATTTGCATAACATGCCTTTCGAGGGACGGCCGATCTTTAAAGGCATCTTGGCACAACGGGCAAATAAAATGCGATGAAGTGTCTCCGTGTACAGATGTAACATGAGAGTGTAGTCTGGTCTCACTTCCGCAGCTGAAATTGCAATACGGGCATGAGTGAGGTCCTGGGGTATCGTGATCGTCTTCCCTCTCGCTGGGACCTTGCTGGGGCTGTAGTTGTGGTTGGGGCTGTTGTTGTAGTTGTTGTTGTTGCTGCTGCTGTTGGTGTTGAAGTTGCTGTTGTTGATGTTGCTGTTGTTGTTGCTGATGGTGTTGTTCCAAAAACCGCATCATTTTCTGCTCTTGAGTTAATTCAGGCTTTTGATCAACCAATTCTTTATTATCTGTTGACAAAAAAATCATAAATATTTTACTACACCGAAATTAAATTAAAAGATGAAACATTGACGAACCATCCTCTACTAGATCGGCATTGCAAATGAATAACAACTCATACGCTAAGCCATCGCCACCTCTGCCTACATCTACGTGAGATTTATCTACAAAAAAGATTATTTCTATAAATGAAGCCAACCATTGTTCGGTGCGAACGTTTGTTACTTTTCTGAATTGAAGTTAAAAATAAAATTCTTCTCCTTTATATTATTAGTACGAGTCGTTTTGTTTGGTCGTCCCGGCAAGACAAAGGTATCGGTCTATCCATCCCGTACGCACACATGCGCGGGGTATTAATGCTAACGTAACAAGTATATTGTAATTTCGCACACAAAGAAGATACAGGACGAGCAAACAATCATTGTTCATTATTACAAAAGGTTTCGAATGTTTCGTTTCGCATCGGATCAAATGTATCAGGATAGTGACGAACTCTCATATGACGTGATGTGCGAGCGGGAGAGAGTACGTGCACAAGATGTGTGAGTGCAATTATTATTTGACCAGGGATGTGTCCGCGGGAGCGTGTGAAAGGAGCCGGCCCGCATTGTTTACGCTCAAATAAGGAAGGTGAATGAAAACGCCGATACCAAAACCGTCACATATCCCTTAATAAAATATTATAATAACATTCTATTTATCGGAAAAATAAATGTCATCTCATCTACGAAACGAAGACTTTCGTAAATTATTCCATACTTCAGTTATTTTTTATAATTAACTTACGGATTTTTGGAATAATTTGCGATCTTATTGTCAAAAGTTTGTGTTAAATAAACGCAAGTAACATGTACTTAAAGTTAAGTGAGTGTTACAACATACTTAAACGTTTGAAGTCCGTTCATATAATATAAAAAACAATATTTTTTTTTGCTTAGATGCTTAATGCTTAGATTTCTTCGTATTGCAATTATATTCTAAACTTAATATAATAAAGTAAAATAAAATAAATAATAAAATAATGTAATTTGGAGGTTAAACTAATTAGTTGCATGAATATCCCACAGTAACGTCGTCTGAAACCAGTTTTCCCCTATAGGGGAACCCGTTCTATAGTTTTACGCAGTTAAAACCGTTACATCTAATGAAGGGGCGAGGGATAAGCGAATCTTGATGCATAATAATAATCAGGGTCCAAGTGACCCCAATAGTGGACCGGAGTGACCGGTGCACGTAATTATTTATGATGTAAAATCGCCGTCCCACTGTCTGCTAGGAGCATAGAACAATGGCCAGGTAAAGGGACCTTCTCTGCATAAATACGATCTCGACTGCTTTTTGTCAATGGACAAAAGATCTTTTCTAAGGAAAACACCACATCGTTATAGCATCGTAAAGTAGGTATTGTGCAGTGTGAGTTTTGTTTTGCGAGATTTGGGTCAGAATTTTTACAACGTGGCGTCTGGGATTTGCGACGTGTTTCAAATATTTATTGTCCTTCGAGTCATTTGAAATATCTGAATTGTTACATAGTATTCTATAAATGCAACTGTCTTGTTTGGTACAGTACAGCATTCAAGTTAATCGTTAATTTGTAGTTAGCAGTAGTAAGCTTTTTTTTTACTAAAAATTGATGTAAAATTTTGGTCTTCAATTTGCAGCATAATGAATTACAGGTTCAATTTTAAGAATGCTCTTTGCAGAATTAACCGTTTAATATAGTGTTTACATTTTATATTATTATATAATATTATTACACATTTTTTGAATAAAGCCTTTTTTGTTTATGAATTTGAATTTGAACACTTTTCAATGGTGCCTTCTGATATAGTGGTCATAGTATGGTTCTGATATGAAACCAAAAATTCTATGAATTTGACCTAGATTCAGATAAGAAGACAATGATTTAAGTGAGGTTCGAATGAACACAAGCTTTACCATTATTATGTGATTTTTTTTAATTTTACGAGTTCTCTTAGATTTTGTATTTAATATTTACACAAATTTTTCACTTAATTCTGGATTAAATCAGTTTTTTTACAAAATAAAAAAAAAGTTGTTAATTACACAACAAATCTTGAGTAAAGTATTCTTTCTCAGAAGCTTGCCTTCTGATTTATAACGAATCAAAAGTAATTGGTAAGTCTTAAAATTTATTTGAACGGCGGTCGTTTAAAGCGAATACTCAATAAGGTGAAAATAAGTAATAAACATAAACATGAGGGACACAATGCTGTAAGCCGGATTTCTTTCGCCTCCACATTTCTCTGGGAGTTTATCGTATTTCACCGCGCCTATAAACATTCGTGGGGCGATGGCGATGCGACCGGTGCATTGTGAAATGATGTAGCTGCTTCATCACAAGGAGCAATCATCTTTAATGCGCGACGGCCACATACGTAATGCGAGTCATCGGCCCGCGTGCTGGTACTTATGGAAAATTCGCGTTCTCAATTCAAATCTTGAGTCCGTCTCCCTCGCGCGCGGGGCGGAGTCGTCTCCGACCAATGACCGAGTCACGCCGCGGCGACACCGTGCAAGGCGTACGTTATTAAAGAAACCTGTTCTAATGTTGCCCGGTTTAAATTAAATTTTGTTCGTATGTAATTATCTCATTATTGTCATTACGAATTCCGCGCTAAATGCTCATCGCTCAAAATGGTGATTACCTCTCGGATTCGACGCGTAGTGACGCGACGCACTTCACTCTGGTTTGGATAAAACCGGCAAAATTAACACGAAACAGACTGTATGTTTATTAACACGATCAAGTAAAAGAGTTCACTTTGTAAAAAACGCATAACAAAATTGATTAAGGAACGAATCGGTTTAAATTGGAAACCGATAGTGACGTTTCGAAATCACATTCATAAGTCGACTCTCGTATCGACTTTATCGATTCGAACTCCAGTAATGGTTTCGGTTGAATTAATTTTAATGGGATTTTCACGCTTTATAGAGTAAAATGTTACGAAATGTGTTTAGCACGAGAGTAATAAATAATAAATATATTTCGCTTCTGTTCGCCGTTAAAAAGGTTTACGCATTCACCGACAGCTACTCAGAAAAAAAGAAAAACGGCTTGTTAGATAAGGTGCGCACGCGCATCTAATTGCTTTCCGAGTGACGTTTTTTCCTACTGTAGAGTTTGGAACACTAAAACGTTTTTATTTAAGATTTGTTCGTAACTTTATCTTTTGTTTAAGACCACGGTAAATAGAGACAATCGACCGAGGAAGTTAGTCTAAAATAATAATAACAATTGAACGGTCACGGTTCGCAAGCTTTGAATGATGTATTAACTATTTCCTGGTTCCTAACAGCTCTGAGGAAACATTACTTTTAACTAACATAAGTAATCATTAATTAAGTTTAATCAGAGATAGGCCTAAGAAGAGTTGAGTGGATTGCGTCAAAGGCGACGTGATCAAGAAGGGAGTGACGACTGAGGTGACTAAATATAGATTGATAAGAGGGATGCAAAGGTGATTCACTGGCCCTAAGTGAGTGGTATAAGGAGAGTCAGCAGTTAATGTTAGTTATGAAGGTGCACCTTTAGACATTAGAGAGGATCGTCAACATTTTTTCTATCTTTTGGTAATTATAATAAGAATTACTCACCTTCTTGTTGATCGTAGGGACTGGGGAGCTCAGGCGGTTGCGGAATCACTTGGAAGAGCTCGGCGACGTCGGGTGTGGGGTCCTTGCCCTCGGAGCGACGCTGCAGTTGATGTATTTGTTCCATTTGCAAGTGCTTAACGGAGCGCACGTGCTGCAAGAGTGGCAGCCGGTGTGGAGCCCCGAAGCCGCACAGCGCGCAGCGGTATACGCGAGCGCGGTCGCGCGGGATCCTCGCCGCACACTCGCGTAGGTGTCTCAGCAGCAGCGTGGCGGCCTCGTGCCGGGTGCCTGCAGCATGCAGCTGCAACTTATGCGCGGAGTTCGTGTAGTAATCGCATGCGCAGCATCGGACTTGCACTCCGCCGACTCCGGCACCACTCGTTCCTATTCCTCCGCAGAATTTCAATTTCCATTCGTTTCGTGGCCCACCTTCTTTAACATGATTAACATGTTGCAGTCGTTGAAGATGCTTGTCAGTTTTGCAATGAAGCTGAAAGTTAGCTTTGAGGTTAGTTTTGTATGTGCATAATTTGCACACGTAGTGTCCCGCAACTAATGCCAATATCTCCTGCTCTCGTATTTTCGTGCGGTCTTGCGCTAAATGATGACCAAGCGCTTCCAACGAGTCTGTTGAGAAGCAGTTGCAAATACAACAATGGAAGGTTCTTTCCGGCTCGGGGTCGGCCGGTTCTGGCGGCGGCTCCATCGCCTCCGGGTTCAACCCGACGTCGAGATGCGCTCCTAATTCGGGAGGCGACGGTCCTGGTCCACCCGTCATAAGTTGTATCATGAGGGCCTGATTATACGCCATATCTGCGAGTGCCGCTTCTGGGTTGGGAGGGGGCGCCTCGCCGCTGTGGAAATGCAGCAAGCTCTCCAGCTGTTGCTGGCTCTGCTGCCTGTGGTGAAGCGCGGACAGCGTCTGCATATGCTTCACATTCTGCTGCAGCACGAGCATATTATGTGTGTGCTTCTCTGAGGTCATGTGTATCCGGAGATTACGTGCGACATTTGTTTCGTAATTACAGACATCACAACGAAACGTCGGCTTTGGCTTTTGGCCCAGAGGCGAATGATGAGGTAGCGGCGGTTTGTGCCCGCCCGGTGGTGTGTGTTGAGGGGCCGGTGGTAATGAGCTTTCTCCAGGGTTGCCGCCGTTCTGTAATTCTTGCATATTATTTAAATGCTTATCTGACTGCATATGAATACTGAGATTGCCTTTCGTCGTCGTAGAGTAGTTGCAAACTTCGCATCTGTACGGCTTGTAGCCGCAAGTGTATGTCTCGCCCCGGGCTAATCGAGGGTGAGGCTGTCCGGCGATACAATAAATGCAACTCGTTTCGGCTTCAGGGTGTTTCTCCTTCATGTGTATTTCTAATGTTTCTTGGTATTTGTAGTGCCAATTACACTTGGGACATTTTAATGTCTTGCATGAATTACGGCTGTGCATGCCAGCCAATGGTCCACCGAGCCTTCCGGAATTCAAAATGAGTTCGCACTTCGGACATTCGGCGCCGGAAGGTCTGCCGCCTAGATGATCTGGGCATACTCCGATCGTCGTGCCGGAGAGGAATGCCGGAGGGGCAGTTTGAAACGGTGGTGAGGAATTAGGACTAGTGCGAGATTGTACCGAGGCATTTATTGTATGTGGATGCGCTACGGAGATCAAGGAATGTTGTGGAAGCAGAGATTCCGCTATTGATCGCGGCGGCCTCCACGACGGTGGGCTCGGTCTTCTGTCGTCGCAGGATCCGTTCGGTAACATCGAATCGTGGTCTCGATCTGGAGTCATATTTTCCAATCTCTTTTCGACCGAAGGGCTCGATAGTTCGGACATATTGGCGGGACTGCCCGATATCGAGGCACGATGTGGCGCCGCTGCACCGACGGGTTCTAAAAATGAGACTAATGGCTCCTTATCTTTTCCAACACATTGAATGATCGCAGACGCATTCTCTCTCGATAAAGCATCTCTTTCTGAATCTAGTAATGATAAGCTGTGGTCCGATTGCGCGTGCGCTACGAACGACTTAGCGTATCCGAAACTCAATTTACAAATAAAACACATAAGAATCGGCTTGACCGGCACGCTGACCGGGCACTCGGCGGGCGGCGATGGCGGTCTGGGAACGTCTTTGCCGCCGCGGAAACTGAACACACGATAGCTATGCATGACAGGGGCGTCGGGCCTCGCCCGCGCACGCTCTACCGCTAAACGGCCATACAGGGCGCCATATAATGAGGAATTTCTCGACACGTAAAATGCACTCGCTATTTGAGGGAAATCGAGATGTTTCTCGACGATGTTGCTGTCCCGACTGTCGACGATGCACCCGGGTTCGATCTTCGGTAAGTCTGGGAGGCTCGTCTCGCCCTCAGACATCTCCGGGTCCTCGATGATGTAGGCGGATCCATCAGGATTGTACACGATCTTGCCGTCGAAGCGCTCGACATCCGAGGACAGCGGTGGGGAGTCCCGTCGCGAGAGGTCGACGGCGTCCGGCGCGGCTGGCGGCGAGGTAGGTGCAAGTCCGGCAGGAGGCGCGGGGGCCGCCGGGGCCGCCGGCACGTTGCGGGGCTCCTCCTCCGGGCTCATGTCGCCGTCGTCGTCGTCGTCGGGCCTGAGCGCGGCGGAGCTCTGGGGGTCGTCGCGCTTGCGGCGCCGCTTGCGCTCGAGGGGCGGGCCGCTAGCGGGGCCGCCGGCCTGCAGCGGCGTGGGCATGGCGCCGGGCGTCAAAGGCCGGCATCACATGCTCTCCTGAAACGAAACATCATCACATAAACAAAAACACATCAGAGTTTCACAGCTAATTTTTGTATAGTAACTAATATTGGCGATTAGCAAACAATCGATAAGTTAACAGTGATGTTACGTAACTTGGTAAATTTTTCTCACGAATCAAATCGATTGGTACGATTCAAGGTGAATTTTGAATACATGTTGGTAATGAGTTCGTATCGGCCGGAAGAAGGTGGAGTCCTTTTGTACCTATCACTTATCTTTGTTTACGAAATGTGTGTATAAAAAAAATCAGAGTCAGGTTAGGTCCGTCAACAGTCAGGTCCTATTATATTTTAGCTTATAAGTTTTTTGCTCCTTTAAGAGAATGTTTAACCTAAGTGTTTAATTGAATACAGATTTAAATATTATACGCACTTAAATTAAAACATTCGATAGGTACTAAATAGTTCCTTATCGGAACTGGCGTTTGCGTAAACAACTGTGATCAATTTATCCGTGTGACAGCTTGTCAACGCTGTCGAAGCTGACATTTTTACAATTAAGAAACCAAGTATGTTGGAGCTCGGTAAACACAGATCCGATGATTAGGAAATTTGTTCTAGTTCGAATATGCTCCTTAAACACTTATAACATTAAGAGTGTAAATGAAAAAAAAATATCTTAAAACCGTATTCGATAAAGTATCCGTATAATCTAGAATAAAAATTCGTTAAAAAGCAAGATTAACTCGTCATCTCTGTTATCTGCGAACCTTATCAACGATATCGATATTTCACAAACATCTAACGAGGGCTCCAATAATATATTTAGTTAGGTGACAGCACTCTGATGCCTAATCGTCGTAAATGACATATCACATGGAAAAAAATTGTTGATTTATTGAGAAAATTCTCACGACGTTACACAAGGAACATTACTCATTTCACTAAACACTTTCAATTTGTTTATTTTTTATATACAGTGGAAAATAAGTAAAGAATATCAAATAATAATATTACCTACTTAATAATACTTAAAGTTAAAAAGATAAACAAGAAAATTATTCAGATATCTATGTCAAAAGATCATTTATCATCAGCTATACGTCTCCACTGAGGACCTCGGAGCCTACCCCTAAGTTAGAGATGACTAGGCCAATAGACCATGCTGGCCCAGTGCGAGTTGGTTGACTTCACACACATCAACACATTAACACACACACATTAACACACAAAGATATTAAAATGTTTCCAAAACTTAAAAAACATACTAGATAAAATCTTATTAGTCAATGTGCATGGAATTATAATTTATTTAACTTCTAGTAAATAACACATTAGTAAGAATTAATATTCGTCAGATATAAAGTGTCCTTTCATTCGTTCCCGGCAAACGTTCTAACAAATATTTACATTGGTATCGTACCATAGCGTAATGTAAATTATCGTATAATCATATTATAAGGATCGAACGACGGTTAACAAAACAAACATAATAGGCGCGGCCGTGGCGTGGAAGAGTTACCGAAACGGCCAAGGCCTTTTAATGCTGAAAAAAATATCTAATTTGAATGCACGCTTTATCATCGACATCCGGTATAAAGCTAGGAATATGATTTCGTTAATTTTTATATTTTATTATCTATGGTTCACACATCCTGCACATTAGTCAGACGTTAATCAGTCTCATTTCGTAATATCGAATTAGTCATTTAATTTGCAAGAATCGATCGCTACACTAATTACGTGATTGTTGATTTGGTATCGAGGAAAATAATAATTTTCAAATTATAGATTATTTATTTAAATACTATCTCAGAAAGGTTTGAAGTTAGACAAAAAAACTAATAAGAAATATCCACGGAATATAATTTATTATGGTAACATAATTGTGGCAACATTTTATTCACAATCGTGATGTTGCCACAAAAATAAACTAGTATTAGCATCGACGCAGATGACATTGCAGACACATTAATTACATCTGTAATTATTGTGGATTTTCTCTGCAACAGTAATTTGTAAATCATTTCTCAGATTGCTAATGTGTATGGAAATTACACGAGTTGGTAATTAGAGATGCCAATGTGAGGTTGTTTAATAATTTTCCTATTTATTCATTTATTTGTAACGTTCGATTTAAATGCGATCCAATTGGAATTTTAAATCGTTTAGATTGTATATTAGAATGCGGCGCGTTTCCGAACGTCGATCTATATGTGTAATGGTGGACGCGTGGTGACTGTTGACGCGGGAATGTATCATTAAAAACGAAACAAATGCGTAATCATAAGGGTGCAATTGATATGGCAGTAATTTCTATTTTGCAAGTGCCATTTTAAACTGGCACTTCTAGAGATAAATGTTTAATGTAGGCACACGTGCCGGCCTTCCCATCGTAACAATCAGTGGCGTTGTCAATTTCCATTGATGGGTCGGCGTTCGAAGCAGAACTAATTTCCAATAAACACGCACACACACAAATTATACGTATCTTGTAACACTGATATAAAGTTGAGTGTGTAAGCGTGAGAACACCGTTGCGTATATACGTATGTGACTGGTGTGCATTACAATACTTGTATGTGAATGCACAGTTTGTGTCAAACACACTGACTTCGCACACTATTATGTTGCCCGCATCAAATTAGACTTTAGCAAATTGTTAGCGAAGCGAAGGTAATGAAGGTGTGCATGTTAAAAATACTTTAATGAAAAAAAAAAATTAAACACCACAAGCTTAATTTTAATATTAGAAAACTATAACAAGAAATTCATATGTCTTTATATGTTTATACTTATAATAAAACAAATAATTTCATAAAGTGGCTGCACATGACAGAAATATTCTATAACGAGAAATAGATAGGATTTCATATTATTCTCTTATTTCCCATGCACTTATTAAAGTACTTACGTGAACCGCAAAACAGAGCAAAATAATTACTTTGCAGTCAACTTCACGAGTACATCGTAAAGGGAAAATAAGCCGCATCTACTAAGTCGGTGTATTACAATAAATAAAGTATTAAGCAGTCGATGTCAAAAATGTTGAACAGCGATTAATGGAAATAAAATTAAATGCATTCCGATGGAACGATTTATTTAATACGTCGATAAGCGTAGGGTAAAATGTACGTAATGGTGGTAGCCTCGTTAGATGTGGGAAAGAACAGCACTCGGATGCGGTACAAGGTAGAGATCGCGTCCTACATTGTCCTCCGTTAGGGCTCAATTTTAAAGCTTCATTAATGATAATGGTTCTGAACTCGATGGGAATGGACCTTTTTGCGCCCGCACCTTTTCAAGATGTTACAGTAATAGCTCTCTGATACAACTTGAACAATGCACATTCGATAAAAGAACTGTACGCATCATTTATCGACCAC
>JAAOEG020000004.1:3673477-3685037 GCA_011763625.2 Papilio bianor
CGTACTGTCACCTTGAATATAATATTACGGATATTCGAGTCTAAAGTATTCGAGTGTGGATGCCATCGAGTGATGGCTATTTTACTTCGGTGATAATAACTCTTTAGTGCAAGACTAGGTGATGATTAAACTAATGTAAACACATTTGTTTTTCAATCAATTAACCGACCGGTCCGATCGTGTCGCCGTAAACGATTTTAAAAATAATGCGTTAAAAGGGAAACTAAAGTGCCGATATCTAATTGAAAAATGCGATAACCTCTCGGATCCATCAAGTTATAACGACTCGAACGGAACTCGATTAAGAAATCACGTTTTAGTGAACAAAACATCCATTATCGCGACCGTAGTCGACGAATGAGTCCCATTAGCATCTCATAGGTTTAATTAGACGTTTGTACATCGGACGGTCGCCTCCTCCAACGCGTCATGCGTCCCGCGGCCGATCAAATTAGGTGGCGGCAAACAATGCGACCGACTCGAGCGGACAACCCCACGACAAAACGTTTCCTCGCAATCTTCGATCACCGGATTAAGGGAGAGATCGTCTCGCACGTTTTATCTCCGATTGTCCGCACTTAACGCGCACTTTACGCCGAGTGCCCCTCGAGAGGAAATTGAAAGCGATCGCTTTCCCTGCTATCTTATCTCTAGTGTTGTACTAATTAATCGATGTAGTGCGACGGGCCGGTCGTTAGAGGTAAATAATGCCCTCGTCGAGACGGACGAGGTGATTTATCGGCGCGGATAGACAAAAGTGTCGCGGGCGGAGCGGAGCGGCCCGAGCAGCCGGGACAATGGTGCGGAATGTCGTCGCGGCCGGCCGTGTCGCTCGTGCGGCCCGTGAATGCGGATTATTAATAACTCGGTCGATGTTCGACACGACCGATGCCGCGGCGACTCCCAGCCAGCTTCGAGCCGCGCAGAGCCCGGAGCGTCCGCTCCACCTGTACCATACGACCGCGCCTTAATTTATTCAAGGCGCGTTTTAATGACCTATTGATGCTCGCGCATTCCGCAACCGATCGTTGCCCAGCGTTGCGGACGGTCTTTCTAAAATCAATCGATATTTTCAAATTCACTAATGATTGTATTTAGACAGTGTCGTTTGAAACGGACGAGGGGAGCGTCTATCCCCAATCACGATATTGATACAATGGAATCGTCGCGGATTATATCCAAAACCCCAAATTGTATATTTCATATTTACACACAACAATAAGACAAAATAGTGATAATGTCACATGTGTGCACTTTGTCGCACTCGCAACTAATTGTGATATTTCATAATGTTGGCATTATTGCGTGTAACATCTGCTCGCTCCGCCACAAACAATACGGGATGAATTCATAAATGGACTTTTGTTAAAATCCGTTGCTACATTCAATATAATTTACTCTCCCAACAAAAGATATATTGATTGGTTTTTATCTAAAAACGATTTGAAAAAGTGTTAAAGAATCGAATCCGTAAGAAGCGTGAGAGGCTGAAATATAATCACGGCGTTCCAACTGCAAGTTAATATTATTGTTCATCAGTAAAAAAACAATAAAATTGGAAAGGGCAAAGTGCTTGTGAAGGCGTGTCAAACAGAAAAATGCAGTATGAAATTACCTTTCACGTTTTGTTGATACCGGTGAAACTAAATGAGATCACTTTTTATCGCTCCAAGAAATAACTAGTCAGTACCTATGCAAGGCTTGGGCCCTGTGGTGTCACGTCGCACTTGGGGCGCCTCGGACAAAATCGTCCCACATTTTTGTTGTTCTGGACATGAGATAACGTGATATTTATGGTGTCACACAGAATTGTTAGTCGGAGAAAACACTGCAACATTTCTTACTTTTTGACTATTTTTTTCATGTACCAATAACTACAGCGTTGTTTTTGCATTTTTAACGTCTTGAAAAAGTTGTATTATTACCAGAAAATACTGGACTGTAGTCACCGTTTCGTCAACTTTTTTAAATCTAACCAATAGTTACGCTGTTTGATTGGTCATATCATGTTTTTTTGTTTTCTTCCATCTCGGGAAGATTTCGTGTTCACGTCACGATTTGTTTTTTGCGCATCCCCATCGTCAACTAGTACAGCATTGTCGTGAGTGGCCCGATTCGTTACTAGCTATGTAATTAGTTTTACCGTTACAGTATGCTTTTCATTTTCAATGGGCTCAATGATACCAACCTCCGCAACAAATCGGGTGACACAGAGTATTGTGTTTATTTTCCCCGAGACACATTCGTATGAAATTTCGTTTTGCATGTGCCTCATTATTTTTACCTGTTACATAGACAATATACATTTATATGTTACTCCAAGTCAATAAAGGGCCAGTTAATAAACAGCCTGTTACTAACAAGTTGAATATATTAGATAATAAACAGTCTCCTAGCTCACTTTACAGAGTCTAGACTCTACAGAGTCATAGAGTAGACTAGAGTTTATATAAGTGTTAATGAAATGTCAACCTTATCTCTAATACTAGAAAGTTTAAAATTCTGCCTTACTATTGTGACATTTGCTGTAATTTACGGTTTTCGTTAGAAATTTCCAAAAATGTTCAAATTTGTATCGTTAACACGTGTAGACGCTAATTGTCCAGTGTACCGAGGCAAATATGGCGACGTTTCGTGTTTCACTTATTAAATGAAGACGCGTTTATTTCTAAAATTTAATTATCGACATTGAAGATACGTTGAAATAAAAAAATAAAGAAATCAGGTTAGATGAAGACAGAATTGACGAAGACGCTGCTGTTATGTACAAAGTATTTATAGAAAGTTGAGATATTGTTAAATATATAATTCAAGTATATAACAGTAAATTTCAGAGACAGTATATTATTCAATCTGGTACAATTGATTAGAGTAGACATTAATGACTCGTTTGAAGGAGATATGACAATAATAAGTCAAGGCGACTAAATGAATGACATTAGGTCCATGCGGCATCGTGTCAAATATGAAAGATGAGCTTTCACATTCATCCCTGAGCCATTTGGAATGGAATGAATGACGTCCACGAACACAACGCCGTTTTATTGTGTCAGAATGTCACAGCTCAGACGATACCCCACGATTTAAACGTATACGTAGCTAACGTGAATTTGTTAAGTTAATGTTTGCACTCGACTTTGCGTGATATTTAACCGAATGATGAAACCGTTAAAACCTAAAAAAATATATATTAGCGTGGTCGTCCGAAGACAAATAATATAAGTTAATTTACATGTGAGCAACGTAAAGATGTAAAGACTATCAAATTATGGTTACGACTATTTGAAAATGTACCACTCGTGATGGTCGCGTTAACACTCCGCCGGCCAATGGGATCGCGGAGTCTTTACTTGTCTTCATAAAACGTCTTTTAGAATTAACGTGCGCTCACTAATTTGTGTTCTATTTGTTTGAACGAAGGCTTTGATTGCTCTAAGCGTCAAGAGGCGCAAGATGCCACTCGGCTAACAAGTCAAATAGCTTTTACCAGGTGTACGACAAATGGAAAACTACTAATTAAAGTACTTTACGTGGACGAGACATAAATGGAAATACGCACACTTGATCGTTTCTTACTTTTAATTAATCTGCGCGCTGACGTAACGACGAATCGTTTTCTTTCTATTTGCGACCGAAAGCAGTTTGTTTAATTGATCCGTGTAGCCGCGGCTAGTTTCGCTGCCATGTTTGTACTCGGAATTTGAAGACTTAACGTTTCTAAAGATCAAAGCGCTGGGTGATTAACGTATCTCTAGTGGATATTGTTGCGTAAGTGGCCACTAATGGCAGCTAACTCAGCGGCCGGCCGCTGTAATTGTGATATGCGTTTTAGCACTTCTTTACTGGCCAGTCCGTAAACTACGGCTCTACTAATAAACACTTCGTTATCAGCTACATTATATGATGTACAAGAAACGACTTTGTTAACGTTATTTACATAGTATGTAACATCACGTCATAGATTATAGTAATGACTTATTCATTGCTTTTAACGCAAATTGTAGGAATAAATTAACAGATAATATAATAAATTATAATGTTTTAACTACGGTCAATGTTTTGTTGGATAAAAATAAGCAATCACTATTCTATTATATTAATGTAGTTGATCAGAATGAAACGCAAGCTAACTCATTACACAGAACACATAAATACATTCTGCAAGACAAATAAAATATACGGTTACTGGTTTTGCGACAATATCATATTTTTTCTAAATTCATAAATCAGATTTTTTTTTAATAAATCAGAGGTTTTTTTATGTATTTTCTAGGATTAAATTAAATAACAATTTAAACTAGACATGCCTTCAATTATATAATCATAATCAAATTACGAACATAACATTAAAATCAGCTCAAGCACAAAATAATACAATCCTAATAAATGTGAGAGCGTTGTGGAATTATTTACGCCAGTTCTGTTGACATGAATGTGTGGACTCGAAGGAAGATATAACGTAGCGTTGTTAAGTGAATGGACGACAATAATTAAGGTGAATGGAGCCTTTGGTGCATATCGAAATAATTGCATTCCTTCAAAATTACCTCCGAATTAATGCTTTTCGTTTGATACCTTAATTTTTGATCACTAATATTGTTTCCGTTAACTTGAATGATATTTGTAAAGTTATAACGGTTTATTCTTAATTCATAAAATAAAGTGTTTTAAATTTAATTAATTCGTTTTCATTTTAGGAAAAAATAAAGACTCCAAAACACGTGAAAGATAATATTACATTTTTACATCATAAATAATTTGAATAGGAAAATATTGGTCCATTATTGTCGTTTTCTGCTATCGAAATATAGCATCAAATTTCTTCGCCGTAAATAATGGACGTTATACAAACCACGCGGCGACACAATACCGGGCCCTAGAGGTCCAGTTAAGTAGTATCCATTGTAATAAAGAAGACGATATTTCGAAGACATTAAAATTCCCCGTCTCGTAATAATTACATACGACAGATTTTAACATGGAAACGCCCACGCGCCCACAATGTTGTGGCTTCGGACTTGTATAATTTGTGTTAATGCCGTAATATATGGGAGTTTAGGAGTCCCTCGCACTCGGAGTTCTTGCATTCGATCGTTAATAAAATTATCAAAATCTAAACGGGTTTTACGAGCGTCGCTCGTGTGGCGGACCCCGTGGTCCGAGTTTCGATTCGACTTATGAATGGAAATGGATTTTTGTTATATCTAAGTGTTTTTTAAGGTCGTAAATAATTTATCGCAGCGTGATATTTCCGTCGCTCGAATTTAAATGTCTGAATGAAATAACTCCGTGGTCTTCGAGCGCTACTGGATTTTAAATCCGCATCTACATATCAAATAGGCACTTTAATAGTTTAAATCGAACGCGTGGGATGCAATGATAAGAATAATTCGACCTTTAAAGTTTTCGATATAATTAATTGAGTCATTAAACACGACCTTCAATATCATAAGGCTGACGACACACTTAGCTACAGTAGTTGTACTGGTAGCGGAGACGAGATGTTGCGAAATGCTCGCGCCGTATGCCGCTTGCCGTAAGTATATGTACCTATATATGAGACCGACTTAGACAGTTTTTGTCGGAATAAAGTACGTTTTGTAGGTAGCGGTCGGCGTTACGTCAGCGATCGTGATTCAGCTTCGTCGAAACACTCAGGTGCTCGGGCTGTGGCCGGGGCCGGCATCGGAGCCGTAATTATTCAGAGCACACGTGGACATGGTTTATGGGCGCGCATGGCCTGCCTTGCAAACGTGCAACTTTTTGCTTAATAGGTTAACGACTTTTCGAGTCAATATTGATAGCGAGGGCAAATCTTTTAAGTCGCATTATACGAGTAGTTGTAGGTATAAATATTTTTTACATGATGTTGTTCTTGCGATCACTGCCTTAGTTGTTTACTAACCGCTGTCTAAATCGTTCCACATCTGTATTACCAATGACATAAAATGGACGTTCTGCACTTGCGTTAAGGTTGATTTTACAATGTAGAAGTGAGTCATACTGTGAAGCGTGTGCTATGCATTTTTTGTCGTATCGTGTAAAGAACTTGCATTTGAATGTGCATTATCAAGCTCCGCTCAGATCTGATACAGAGTTACTCATTGCTTACATTTTTTGTGATCTTTACAAGATTTAACTCTTTATATAAAAGATGTCGCGTATTTTACTAAATATTTAAACACGCGTTAACATGCAAGCGTTTATAAATCGCACGTTTGTTCAATAAATCACTTCTCGTGTGATAAATAACTGAGGAATGTTAGACAAAGACAACTATTGATGTTTTAGATATTAAATTGGACAGTGATATCGTTTTTGGTTAATTTATTAATGACACTCAATTGGAACATAAAAAGACGATAGAATGTTGGAGTCTCTGCCAAGTAATTGTGTGATCGTGAGACCGGTAGCAAGAATTTTAAATCCAGCGAAAGCATTAATTTTTATTTTGATAACAATTTTATCTATTTAATGTTTTTATGGAAACACTAAACAAATGTCATAAATGGAGTGATAGAGTAATATGTGCTCTATTTCTAACGAAGTAAATATCAAAATGAAATCAAAATAAAATGACGATTAAGTCCGGAACAAGAATGATCCGATGATATAAACTTCTTGTAGACGAGTTTCGACAAATGATGGTTAAAGTAACGAGAGCCATTGGTTGGGTAAAACCGGTAGGCCTCCATCTCCCACCGTTACTTGGCACATTCTGCTTTATAAAAGATGCGCCTCGTAGTGATTCCGATCGTAGCGTTAATTAATTTTCTACAACACTATAGCCGGCTTTATATCATTTAATATATTTGATTATGTTTGTAATTATACACGTTTTAATTAGAAACTCGATTCGATACGTCGATCCGGCTAAGCGAATGATTTACGTTAGCGTTTTATAGTTCTAAGTTTAATTAGAATGCCGTTTCCTGGTCGTACATTATCTCGATTTTACGTGATGATTAATTCGAATCGAACATAAAAATCACACCAATCGATGATTCGAGATTAACATTGATGTTTCTAATTGGTATACAAATTAAATAGATTGATGTTTTCTCTTAAGGAGTATCACCAAAAACAATATCGATTACGTTTTGATTTATATTGATGTCTCGAATGCCTATCTGCCACACCTTTAAGTGACATAAGAATATAGAAATATATGCAAATTATAAACATAGGTGATTAATATTTGAAAACGCGGGCCTTCTCTGTCTATTATAATTCATTCTTTCGACTCTAATAATTTGGAGCTGATTTTTCTTTTGTCCAAAATTTTAGTCCTGACATAAGACCAAATTCTACTCCAGTAGATTTGTTTCGCAAGTTCATCGAGCGACGTCTTTATTATCTTTCCAATGGTAATTTCGTTCGAATTAAGCAGCGAGATTTCTACATGTCTAATTAATAAACATCTCATTAAAGAGCCTTGAACTTTTGATTACGGAGAAGTGGACAATGGAGCTCGTTATTTATATCTCCGGCACATTGGAACAGTCCAACAATCACAGCGACGGACAGACGCGCATATCTAAGTAATTAATCGTGCCTTATGATTGATTAAACGCATTAAAGGCAAACACGATTCCTATTTGAATATTAAATCTATTAGGCAAGTGACATAATACTTAATACAATTTTATCTGAGTTATTGCATAAAACATAGAACACATTTAGTTTTGGAAACAATTATACGCGTCTCATGGATTATGCATGCCGGCTGACGTATAATTTTGAAATATCGGTAATTTATGTTGAATCGTCGAAAACAATAGCTTAATTGTTTAAAAACAGACTTTGTTTTCTTACTATAGATCGGTGATATTTCAATATTAAAATGTGTACATTCGTATAATGTAAGCAGTTGTAACACGAAGACATTAAGATGTTAGCGAGATACGCGCAGTATCGGCGTTAATGAACGGTAATTCAGTAACTGCAGGACGAGAGGTGAGCAAAATGAACCCACACTCGACTGTATTTGTTAACGTAACAAGGTAAACGATGATATTTATCGACACGACGTCGTCAAGTGGCAACCCTTTGCACTGCTGTGACTGCCCCTGTGCCCGCACTGCCGCGCGCCGTCCCGGCCCGGCAGCAAACAGCGCTAGTGATGCGTAACGCAAACTCTCTTCTCGATATTTACACTTGCATTGCAAACAGTGACACTCGATATTTGTTCGAGGCGAGCTAATGGCGGGAGGTGTCCGACATATTTGTCAGACTTGTAATTAACGGAATGTAACGCGAACACATAAATTTGAAATTCGGTTGTTCGAGTTTCGATTTCACACAAATTCGACCTGTGAATAAATTTTATATTTTTAAATATATGAATACACCTTACGTAAGTAATAAACGAGTAAACGTGATCGGAGTTGCATGTATGCGTATAAAATTAAAAGGAGTTAAAGAAGTTAAAAAAAAGTGAGGTAAGGCCATAACTTCATTTTGAATTCCGTTCGGTTTGTTCCCGTCCCTCTCTGAACGCTCCCAGCAGGGGGCGCCATCGTTCTCACCTCACGACGCGAGTGGTAGCCGCTCTTTAATAAGTATCGATAAAATATGAATATATATTATAAATATTTTCAATACTTATTCGAATTATATTCAAAGTCGATTTCTGATAGTCCTCACAACTGCCAACATTAAAGAACCATGAGTTTAAGCAAGTGCCCGGAGAATTTGTTAGTGAAAAAACACAGGCTTTTATAATATGCCAGGTTGAATTACTTCCTAAAATAAAATGTGCATCGTTCAATCAACGACAATAGTCAAGTTATGTGTATTTAGTTTTAAACTAGGAAGTACGGAAGTGGAGGTTTTATCTAAAAATGTGAACGGGTAGAAAAAATTCCACGAGCACATTAATAAAATAATAAAAACAATCTGTAAGATAATTCCGATGATAGCTTAAGTAAAACTTAACATGGAAATAGAATCTCGATGTATTAAATCAAAACATTATTTCATATCTAATTTATTTTCATTACAAACTATAAATCTGGCTCTGATAATATTATGATTGGGCCGTCATTGATACCACATATTAAAATTTGATTCACCATAAATCTGTGTTGCATAATTCACTGTTGTCTACGGTGACGTCTGCCTTCCCTTTAACCACAACAGGTTTTGAAGCTCGCCTTGTATGTCGAATCGTTTGTTAGATTAACAGCGAGCAAAGTGTCGCAGGGACAGGGCTAATTAATCTTTACACCTTGTACGACATTAATTACAAAAGCTTCTACATTTTATAGAACACAAAAATGAATTTTATTAAATTATAACATAAGAGTCATTTTACATTAGAACAAACATTTCAAGACACGAATCAAATCAAGGAAAATTAAATGTCATCTCAACAATGACCACGGACGAACGCAATTAATGTAAAGCGTAGTTTACACGATACGATCTCTTGCGCATACCGTGAGACAAGGAATTATAGTTTTTTCAACACTAATTATGAAATGTCCAAATATAATGAAGATTATTTCAATTACAACAACATAAAGTTTTGTTTTTAAATTATTACAATTTCCCTGACAATTTAAAATAAACTTTAACTCAGACATTTAATTTTAGTTGCTTTAGAAATGGGCGGAATAATCGTATCGATTTTGGTTCTAGCGTTCAAGTAATGGAACGCTTTGAAGGAATTTGTTACATCTTAGTCAAGATATTTCATGGAATTTCTGTTTAATGTTATCAAATAATATTTAATTTTGTTAATATAAAGCAAATATATCCGTGCGTGTTCTTAATGTTAAAGTTGATGAAACGACGCCATTTATAAGATAAAGAAAAGAAAACGTTAATGTAGACAATGGTTAATCGTTATTTAGTGACAGCGCAGAGCCGTCGAAGTTTTTACGACCGTAATCAAAACGTGATTGTCGCACATTCCCAAAAAACTCGCTTAATTGTGCTGGGACGAGTGTTGGTGGTATAAATAGTAATTACTTAGGTGCCTGCTCCGAAAATGCTATTAAAATGCGTTTAGCCGCCACGCTACGTAGCTGCAGGTTAATGCAAAGCAACTGAGCTTACAAGTTTCTGTGTTCATGAGATAATTTTAAATTATCATGCGATACGTATCTTGAGAAGTATTAAAATATGTTACATTAAGGATTTATTGTTTAAAAAGTAAGAATCTATTTCACCTGACATGTTCGTTGAGTCACAACATTTAATAGTAAATATTTTATAAGCTTTTCAAGTATTTATGTTTTAACAAATTGATTCTAAACATTGCAGTAAATCATGATAAATTTCATTATTTATTAATTAAATTTTTACATTTCCTTTGTTCTTGTGATCACAGCTTTACAATCGATATTAAAGCGCACGTAATTAGCATGAGGCAATAAATAATTTTTTAACATTTTTAATTTTTTTTATCAAGATAAAGAAACTAACACCAATGCCGTCACAGATTTTTTTATAATTTAAATAATGATCACATCCAGCCATCATTTATAAAATCCGTTTCGACATAAATCATATTTAGGACTCGTTTTTTAGTATTTGTGCCCACCTGTTGGAAATAAGAAGCCTTTAAGGCGGTACAATTTCTAAAATAATTATCGTATATTTCGCAGTCCCTGCCCGGGGGTAGCTATTGTCTTAAGCGGATTTTTAAGCTTTCCAACCCCGGACAATGGAGGAGGGCGTTAGGGTAATATTGAATGCTGTTTGGCGGTCAAGGCAAATTTGCATTTATGCATTTTTAGTCACCAACTTATGGAACGGAAAGATAATAACTGAATTGAGCATTAAAATAAACATATTATTTTTTATGCCTTCTGGGTTGGGATTGTATCATATCAAAAACGGATTAAAATGTTTATTGTAACATATGAATTTGGATTTCCCTTTTTTAATTTTGTTTTTAAAAACATACTAAAAACATATTTAGGACACTTAATATTAGATTTATTAAGCGTTTTTATCATAACATAGAATTAAAAGCAGAATACATAATTGTTAGATGTCTTTGAAAAAACTTTGAATAAATTTGTTCTTAATTTGAATTACTCAAGTTGTATTATTTCCTTGTATGAGGAAGTGTGTACTCGTACTATAATTATTAATAGTAATAGTGACATGTACATATCCGTCTTGTAGACTTTCTAAGTACCGGATTGGTTCACTGCAATATAATTACACAAAGTGGTCTAGCCTTTGTAGATAGTATTATATGCAGTAGTAGAAAAAAAGATGTTGCAAGGATCAACTTAACTTGGAGAGACATTTTTAAAATGGAATAATGAATGTTGCATTTCCTACAAACAAAAGCCACAATTTAAAATCTAATTTGAGTAAATTACAAATTTTAACATCGTACAAAGATTTAAAATTTAAATTTGTAACGTATAAACCAATTTATTACTCAGCAGATAAAATGTATTGAACGGTACACCTTCGATATATAACGAGGGCCAGCATTACCCTGTAATTAAATCATAAACTTAGATTAAGATAAATAGACGAAAAGAGGCCGCCGGAGCGTTAATCCAGTGATTTACAATTACACGTAATTACGGGC
>JAAOEG020000004.1:3736630-3748630 GCA_011763625.2 Papilio bianor
TTTTTTTTATCACGAAAGAAATATGGAAAGTAATGAATAATAAAATGTTACAATTATGGCAATAAGTGCAATCTCATTTTATTACAGCTTTCGAATAAGAATCGATGAATTTAGAACTTTATTTCTCGATAAAAACTATTTAGTATGTATATAAGTTTAAACTAACAAGCCATTTTAAGGACATAACTGTATTTTTATTGCCTAAGTAATCTTAAACATGTTTTCCTTTTAAACACATTAAACACTTAGGTTTTAAAGATAAGGGAGAAAGATAAAAAAGGAATAAAAGACATGATACAGATGACAAGGACTGCAAAGTTTATATCATTAAGATTTATTATTTCATCTTGATATATTACATATAATTTGGTAGCTAATTAAAACGGACCGTTTAGATTCAAAGACGCCTGTAAATCTTAATTTACGACGTATCGTCGGTGATCCGCACACAAACTTTCTAATTTACAGCACAAGGAGCCGCCAGTATCGAAGTACAAATTTGTGCAACAATAAAAGGAACACCTCACGAAAATCATAAAAAATATATTGCCAATTGTCAATGTTCAATTTCGTTCTGACCACACCCGAAAGTTTGGCCGATACCTGGCTCTTAATGTCTGTCAAAGAAGCAATTAAATATGTTTGATGTTGCTATAAACCGAGTTAAAGTCTTGTTTTGCATTTCCTAATTTAATATTATTGCCTTTTAATGGCTTATAATCTGTAATGTAAGCTTTTAATGTATCGTAATTCTGAACATTGCATAATTCTGATTACTTTTTGTTATTAATCTTATCAGTATTTAAATAACATTCAAACTTAAATTTAATATTAAATAAATTATGATTTAGTTATATTGTATTACTATTCAAATGTATTCATTGTAAAAGACACAAGACATAAACAAGCGTTTATATTTACCGCCAGAAATGTTCACAAATTTAACAAAGCCTGTCCGTGATCCAGTTAACGTGGAAACTAGAGAGTTTTATTACTTTTTTACAACGGTCGTTGGTGTGTTATTTACTGCCGTGACTTTTGCGAAGGGGTGTACAGTAATTATTAATACAATCATCATATTCAATTTCACGTACACAATTTTTTTTGGAATCAGCATTTAAAAAAAAAAAATTAAAAATTAATTTATTACAACTACCATTATTTTATTAATAAGATTAACGAGAATTCCCAAATAAAGCAATCGAAACGATTTATTTACCTTTGGCCTGCACTAATCGGAAATAAAATATTCACACGCGAACTCTTGGAAATTGCGATTTAACCCGTCCGTGTCGAGTAATTTATTTTTAAAGCTCGTAAAATCTCACTCTTTAAGCTATAAAAGTAACATTTTAGCAAAGTCAGTAACACGGCCCACGGTTATGGCGTTCTTTAAGTGTGGCTGTTTCCATTCAGAAATCACTGGCGAACATTGTCACGCGGACAACCGACCAACGATCTTCATACAACGTTTATTTTAACCGACTACGATAAATGTAAAACTATTAAGAGAAATTCAAGATGTTTTTATTTCAAAACAAACACACGAAGTAAAGAACAGATGCATCTGCGAGTCACACACGAATGTATTTCACATAACAACCTCGCGCTAACGACATAGAACAGAACAAAAACTTAGGGAGGCGAGATGAGAAAAGTTACTTCAAGAATATACGGAAGTTAATTAGGAACGGAACGAAAAACAACCGTAACTGGTGGCGAAGTTTGCCGTTCTAGCGCGGCCAATGGTACAGGGCACTCACACAGTCGCACCCTCCGCCGCTAGGCATTTGCATACCGCCCGCCCAGGCGCGCGCCGCCGCTGCCGCCCAACCTGAGCGACAGGGATGGAATTACATTGACGCCTTTGACCTTAAATTATATTTTTAAATTTCGAATGTTTTCGTTATCATCCACAGATAAGAAGATAATTTTGGTATTCGAATTCCAATTTTAAATTATAATCTAAAATTAGCGTCTTATTTGGTTATGACAGATGCGGGCGAAGGAGTGCGCTGCGCGACATTACGACAAGGATGAAAGTAAATTTATCGCCGTCGCCGCGGAAGCGACTCCACCGCGACAAGTTCGGGAGACAAATCCCTCAAAGAGCGCATCAATGAACTTAGATGTGACCGTAATGAGGATGTGCTAGTGATTGATTGCGACGTGCATGCTACAAAAATTCGTAATAAAATAATTATGCTACAGGTACAAAAGTTACATCATTTCTGTTGTACACTTTTTACTCTGTGTATTTTAAAATGTTAGTCACAGTATTAAGAAGCTTTTGGCTATCAAATGCTAGATTAGTAGACATTCTACTTATGATCTGTATACTGTAGCATACTGTATACTGTACTGTAGTATGGGATGCCAATATTTTTACATCCATTGAGATACCCTTTTCTTTAGTCAGTTTTATTTTGACGTACTATATAAACATTTGATTTTGCAGCTTCAGTCTATAAATAACTAAATAATTAATACATAAAATTATTTCTTAATAAAGTGTAACATGTACGTACATTGAAGCTCTTGTCTTTTCGCAAGTTATTTACAGGGAAGAATCCCTGTTACAAAATGCGTGTTATGTCTGGTGAAAATAGATCGTGTTTCACAGACGTAACATATATGAAATCAATTAAGGCTACGTTCAGATGAAATGTTTCAAATTGAGTAGCTAGTGCGTTCCGTCCTAATGAAAACACATAACAGACAAGAACATTGTAATTACGAGGAGTATAAGATTTATTACGCGACTATAGGAAACTGAGCACACGTGACCGACGGATCAGCAGCAAAGGTGCTATCGCGGGAAAACATAGGACCGAAAAGATATCTTATTAAGAATGCAATTAGCTTCAGTTTCCTTAGAACTTTAATTTACTTGTGCCCTTCTTTTATTTGACCGAGATTGTGCATATATGCATTCCAAACAGTCGTGTGTGTGAGCTCCGCGAAAGCGGAACATGTAGTAGTTAATTTTTGCGCAAAGCTGGTGCGAGTGAGATGTCCGCTCATTTACAAATAGTTTGTTCGAGTGCGAGAGGGATGGACGGTGGGGGTTAATTAATGAACGTAGAAGCTTGCGCTCTTTATTGCTTTCGTGGCTGGACGCTAAGACGTCGACAGTTAAGGAGTTTTCCTTCGAGAAAATTGTGGCGCCGAGAGACAATGTTTGCTTTTTCCGAATTTATTATTACTAATTAATTTAATTGCCCACTTACTGTAGCTATAAAAGCTTAATTAGATGTTATTGTAAATGTTTCGTGTCAAAGAAACTTAGAAGTAATTATAATAGTATTGATTTTCTTTTATGAATTTACGAAAGAGAAGAAAAGAGTTTTTTTATATTACAAGGTGGTAAACGAGCAAGCGGCCAAAAATCGCTAAAATAGCGAGGTGACCGCTGCCCATAAACATTCGTAATTGCAGATGCGTTGCCTTGCCTACCTTTAATCAACGGAGGAGGAGACACACTGAAAGAGGATATTTCATCTTCCTATGCGTATCCTCCTCCATCAAGTCCACTTCCCCTTTCCATCCTTTTCTTGTAAGATAAGGGTGGGAAGGGAAAGAAGACTAAAATTAGGCCTCCGGCACCATGGACATCAGACGAAACGCGGAATAGCTTCAACTATGACGCCTGTCTTCTGTGTGGTCGTGGTATTAAACCGGGCGAGCCGGCCCATTCGTGCGAAGATCTTAAAGGGCGCTCTACCACTGTTAAATGATTAAAAATAGATTATTAATGATAGATTGCCTAAATGTCCGAGTACATGATGGCCTGTGTTATGACCACCAGATATGGTGTACTAAAACACGCATAGAATATGTAAGTAACCTAAAATTATATCTGTAAATCTGAAGGATACTTTTATTTAATTCGGTACGGTAACTCATTGCTGACAACATTAATAATTTGGTACAACTTTAATTAAATTTCCTTTGTGTTCGTACAGATGTTTGAAATAACACAAGAGACAGGATAATAAAAAAGGTTACATTTAACGTGTTGAATGTTTTCTTAATTTGGTCTCGCAGTGTGCGAGGCACGCGGGTAACGAATTAAGAAAGTGGCCCGTAGTATGTGAGACACTTAAGACTCCGTAGACGTTATTGTTTCTCTTGATAGTTTCCGTCCCGATGGAACCTTGAAGTTAAGAATTAGTCTTATAACATTGAAATGGATATGTTTGTCTTTTTATAATACTGGCATAGTTAAAAAAAAACATATCTATACTGTTTTTCTTTTTACTTAAATGACTTTAAGTACATCATTTCACAAATTATACAAATAATTATGTAAAACTAGCTGTCTCCCGCGACTCCGTCTGCTCGTATAAAAAAAATTAATTACTAGTCTATGTGTTCTTCCATACTATCCTTTACATCTAAACCACATTTTATTAAGATTGGTTCAACTGTTTAGGCGACAAACTCTAAAAAACATCCATCCATCCATCCATCTAAACATTCACATTTATATAATAATATTATTAAGATTAAGATTAAGATATAGAATTACAATTTGAACTAAATAACTTGTTATTTTAAAATAATAAGCCAATTTGTTAAAAGTCAAGTATAACATTAGAATTATTCCAACATTATTTCAAGAAAAACATTATAAATAGAAAGGGATCATAAATATGAGAGCGCGTGATAAAAATAATTTATCTGTTCTTAGACATGTGACGTAGTTTGTGGCTGTATTATTCAATTGTAAGATAAACTAGACGCTCATATTTTAGTGGAATGCAATTATAACCAGTCGGGGGTGTCGCGCCACATCTAATAGGGGAGAATACTGTCCTCATAAATGCCTACATTCAAATATTTATATAGTATACGTATCATATATTCAGGGCTATCAAACTCATAATATACTAAAAGCCAAAAATGTTAAACATACTTCATAAAAAATGTCATAACCAGAATTGGTTTGACAAAGATAAAATAACTAAGTCAACCACATTATATTTAGTATTACTGTAAAATAGTACCTAATAGTACCTTTAGATATTCGTACACCTTTTTCAGCAATTTCAGGTTAGCCACAAAGCTTCCATTTCCAAAACTATACCATAACAAATGAAAGTGTCAATAGTATTCAACCATTCTTAAATGGTTAGTTTTCAAATGTTCAAAACCACGAAACGAAAAATTAAAAGTATGGAAAACTCGTTGAAATATAAACACGGTAAAGGAATAATAAAAAAAACATTATAATAATTTTAAGATTTTCCTTAAAATTAATATAATGTTTCCTTTTCTATATATATAAAGAAATTCAAGTAAATTAATGCACAATAAAGCTTTGAAATGTAAATACGGATTAAGGGAAATATGCCATTGCTAATACGTTGGTTTGCACGAAGGCAAATTGGCAACCCTATTGTGTGCCGTGGCACATGTAGCCGGACGTCACCCCGGGATTAGCAGCGCGGCCATGGGATTACCACATCGGCCGCAAATGAAGAATTACTGATTATGCTTATTTACTTACAGCAAACTAGCGTGAGTTAGTGCGCTTTATTCCAACAGGATTGAAGATAATTTTTTCAGTATGTCACGACAAGCTAATTTCGTATGCAATTTCACTTAATTAATGCACGCAATTCCTCTGGATTAATAAACAATAACATTATGAATTTATTTGGTAAATTCTAACTAGAGCATAAAATGTTAGCTGTATCCAATTCCAAAAGAGCACAAGTCACATTACTTACACATTCGAAAACAATCCAAATTGAATCTTCGTCAGCGACACTGGACATGGGTAATTAATTTTACATATTCTTGTTCATAACTCCCGTAAGCCGGCTCGCACCTCGTAAATAACGTCCAAATAAATTGCCGAACTGTAACCGGTGGACTTTTGTTTACGTTTCGAAAGCAAAACGTCGCAAGTATCCGAGTTTTGACAGGCGATCATAAAGTACGAACACAGACGTAGTCACATTTACATACGCGCTAACAACGAGTGCACACCGAGAACGGAACGTAGATTCACGCAAGAAACGCTCCTTAAGTTATTAAATTACGAATGTTTTGATATATTTAGTTTTGCGTTCCGTTTTCAGCTCGTTTTTCGTGTGTCCGTCACACAGTTTGCGTTAGCACTGACCACAGCTTAGGGCGCCGGCCACGCGCCGCTGTGTGCGTGTGTGGAGCTTTCTGCACGCGATCTCTTCGAGCTTAAACGAGTGGGGAGTGCGTCGGTGTGCGTGACGACTTTACATGTGGAAGTAGAAGGCTAGACTCATTGACTGCGGCCCTTATTGTATGAATGTGGAAAAATTATAGCATCGCGCGATGTTTCGCCTGAAAGTCCGACGCGCATTGTTTATGCCTGCGATACACTCGCAGAGCACTTAGGAATCCCAATTTGCTCACGACATTAATGTCCACACACTTTGTCTCCGCGACCATTATATCTTACAAAGTACTGTAATTAAAGTTCATGATCACTTATTTAATATCATAATTTCTTTTAGTCCGAAAGAATATATTGTTACTGTGTTTTAGAATCATTTCATGTGGGAATAAAATGTACTGCAAAAGATAAAATGTTATATATTTTAGACCATTATATCTAATTACTCAATTTATTTCAAGGGTATATCTGTTTCGTTGTTGTAATAATCCTTAAAGGCCCTTTAATATTATAAACATATTTTGTACATCTTTTTATGTATATATTACTGAATTCTTTCTAAACGGCTGGACCGATTTTAAGGAAAATTGTTGTGTGCCTTTAGGTGAACTCGAGAATGATTTAGGTTCACATTCAGACCATTTATTATGTATAAATGGATGGATGGATACAGGTATCTCCAGAACGGATCAACGGATCGATGAAATTTCGAAGAACACGTAGGCTACAATTTCAGTTATTTTTAATTGTCTGCGGACGCAGTTCCGGGCTTCAGCTAGTTTATATTTATAAATATTACTGTATATATAATTGACTACTGATAAAAAAAGTTAATTTTGTAGAATTACTCGTACTAACTTTGTTCATAATACCAAAACTTATCAAACGGATCTAAACAAAAGAACATTAGTGACTCAATCGAATTCCAAAGCTGCATACTAGAGGTTAGACATTTCAACTATAAATCAATACCATCGTCCATATATTATTAGTGATGGCTATATAAAAACAGTTCGAATAAAGTAAACAATGAGCGTGAAAAAAACATTTTAGTTAATCTAAACAATTACGTACCGTCTTCACAAACATCGCGGCATAAATACATATATCATGCGGAGTCAAAACTTGGTTGTTGCATTCTCAAAGTTAAAATTGCACATTTATCACGTACGGTCATGCGCGGGATGGTCCATTAAGAGATTTTTCTGAATCATAAATCTCACTTCGCTTCATCTCTCTTCGATACAGATATGAAGTAAATACGCGTCTCGGATAGACGTCGTATGAACTTTTCTAAAGGAAATTGAAAATAAATTCTTGCAAATTTAACAAACTCTCGATCTGACTAATGGATTATTTTTGCGACATTTATTTCTTATTGCCTACTTTTAACACGCGATAACTCTTCTATTGTAAGAACATTTATTTAACCTCGTACTTTAATTAGTCAAACATGTTTCTAATCCGTTCCAAAAAAAACCAATACAACTTGGGATATTTGGGACCCAATGTATTCTATATTACTCTATCCTCAACGTCTTGCTACGGGGTTCTTCTGACGTTATTTTTATAACCATGAAATTGGAGTTACAGATTCGTTAAGCAAATAATTTAAAATAACAAACTTGGATGACAATTCTAAGCAAAGCAAAATTGTAAACCAAAATAATATCAGTGTAAAGTGCCCTTAAATTATTTGTCAGGCACGTTTAAAGTTTGAGTTAATTATAAGCCATGTCCCTATAATCCGTCCAATTCTTGTTGACGGCTCCGCCCAACATTCAGTTTTAAGTACTGGCAGCCATTTAGCCAGTCTTTCTTCAACTTCCATGAACAAAGAAGCCTTTTGTTTATGGCCCTATGAGAACATTTTTAATGAATATGCTCTGATCGAGCCACTGGGCGGATAGAGGATGTAATTAAGTAATATTGAGAGCTTGACAGCTCCTTTGTGTTACACAGGTCTTGCTCGTTAAATCAATTCTTTTAAGGGATTTATTAAATTCCATTTCGATTTTTTTTATTACGTTTTTATTACAAGACCTTTTTCAAATACCGTTGACCGATTGCCGTGTGTTACCTACTTTAATGGAAGTGGACTTTATCTTTTCCCAAGGTTTGTTATTCCATTCAAATAAATGTAACACAATGTTTATCAAATTGTGTCTTAAATTGCTCTAAAATGACATATTATTATATCCAAAAAATATCTAAAGGATTCGTACCGGTATATGTATTTCCGTTACCAACCCGAAACATTACCAATAGGTGCTTATAAGAATTTTTCAAAAAGTTGCCAGCTTGTATGAGAATTAAATAGCATCACGCCATCTGGCGTCCGACGGAAGTTCGTATCGGCTGTCAGACCTTTAATATTATAATGAAACGGTCTCATTTCTTTCAACTGACCACTTACAAAGAAAACAATGAGATACAAGCGCTCCGCGTGCGCTCATCCGGAGGGTTCGTTCATTTGCTGATTTTGAATTTTGAATTTGTTTTGTTAAGTCAATGCGTGTGTTTCTGCTTATTCATGTCACGAACATATCATTTAATTATACTCATACAATATTGGCCATGAGGACTTGATTTTAAGCACTTTTTGAATGTTTTTTTTATATTATCATGTGGAAAACAAGCAAGAGGCCACCTGAATTCGCTAAAATAGCGAAGTGACCTTAGCGAGTGCCCTTATACATCCGCGTTGCCTACCTTGAGTCGACGGAGAAGGGTACGCACAGAAAGAGAATATTTTCCCTTCCTATGAATCGTCCTTCGTCAAATCCACTGCCATTTCCTAATCTTTCCTAATAAGAAAAGGTGACAAAATAAAGAGAACTTATTTTCTGTCTTGGGAAAGCACAGCAATACGGAATTGCTTCCACTCGACGCCCCTCTTCTTTGTAGTCGTGGTATCTTACCGGTGAAGCCGTCTCATTCGTACAACATATTTTGTTTCTGGCGTCTACCACTGTTAAATGTCAGTAAATAAAAAAAAATAGCTTTGATTGCCATTGATATTTATCCATAATTTTTTTAAATGTTATTTAACTTAGGATGTAAACGCCTCTATTTCAAATACATTGCTACTAAGTTAATGCATAATAAAATACAATGATGCGTTGCAAAAAATGAAGTTGTCAGTTTTGGTGTTAGTAATAGTGGCAAGTTTATAGTGGTATTTAGATTGTTTTATATATTAACGTTGGGCTTAAGAATGGAACGTTTTACTGCGTAACACGGACAATCGCGACGCGAGAACTTTTACAGCGGGGGCGGTTAAAAAGCTTCGCGTTAAGGCGACCGCCTTTGAGACTGTAGCGTAACTGCAATTGTTAAACATATTGCGAATAATCAATTTGTTTTTTTTTCTATTGTTTTAGTATAATCTTGTATAATAATTTAAATTTCTGTAAATATATAATAATTACTACGATAATTCAAATTGAATGTATGGTTCAATTGGATTTTTTTATTTTACGGTATAAAGAAATAACTAAGCAAAAATTGGTTTATTACAAATTTTGTTGATGGTGTAAATGAACACAATATTTCCATATTGAATGGTTTACCGTTTATAGTTTCAATGCAATGGTGAAACTTCTTGTTTTTACAAAAACAAAAAAATATGAATGTTACGCTACGGTGTAACAGCGGTCCACGTTTAAAATTGAAAGTGACGTAAGTGCTGTTTTAGTGCGCAATCGTCGGGCGAAAGTCGTAAATCAAAGTTTTAGTGTCGAAATGTTGGGATGCGCTGGCCACTGGGGTGGCCGGACTTGAACATTTTTTCTCAAAGACATTTAAAAATAAGTTACAAGAAACAATATAACATTGTCCAGTTGTTGCATGCTTTCTGCTATTGTTCCAGACTGACGACGCATGCGCGGGAAAATATATCAAATGTTGAATGCGTGCATTTTATTTGATGTCTTCGGCCTCGGCTTAAAATATAAAAGATGTACAGCAAAGAAAGTAATTGATTTTTTTTTATTTTAAACTCAAAACTATAAAGCCTTTTCATTAAAATACGGTTAAATTGCGAACTATAACTAACTATAACGACAGCTTTAATCCACAGTTAAATATTATATGTCTCTAAAGGACATTTCTTTGTGACTGAATTGTCACTGTTTGCCTTGGAGAGGCATTTAAATTTCACCGGGCTAGGGGTGGCCGAGCGCAGATGGTGCTTAGCCTAAACCCCGTTTTAAGAGTAACTAAGTTCGAGAGCTCACTAAGAAACCCCGATTATGGCTGTTATTTTTTTTATTAAAGAAGGGGCAAACTAGTTGCGTGAACACCGAGGTGATCATCCACCCCCATGGACATCCTTAATACCAGAGAAACTGTAGATGTGTTGTCGGCCTTTTAAGAAGGTGATACGCTCGTTTCTTGAAGGACCCTAAGTTGTAGCCGTATTTACTTCGTTATTATTACTGGGTTGAGAGGCCACCAAGCTCTTAGGTGGCTTCGGTGAACTCTCCATGGAGTGACTAGACTCAAGGGTCCCAGAGAGAAGGCCTCGGCTTGGGCTGTCCCTCGATTCAAAGGTGCAATCAACGGCTTGATTGGTTGCTGTTATCTGAATCTTATCTCTAAATGAGATGTATTCATATTAAAATTATTTAAATATCGTGTTCATGTGAATTCTATACAATATCATTAAAAAGTTAAATTTTAATACTATTTTTTTTTGTAAAAATAAAGTAAACGTAAGGTAATCAAACGGGAAGGTGTAAAGAATGCATGCAATGTGGCGTATCGTACTGTTCACTGTTGTACATTGCGCGCTTGGCGGTCATATCGACCGCTCTCGCCCGGTAATGGACTACAAAACGGTGCGACAAGCGATATTGTCGCGTTTACCTCCTATTCTACTCCAAATACATACAACGAGTACTCTATTTTATTTTATTTCCTTACTTGATAATATAAAGATAAAATATTTTAATGTTTGCTTACATTGACTAGGCTCCGAAATTACTAAATCGATTTGAAATATTCTCTTGGGAAGCTACACTATCTCCGGCTACTGTAATACATTTAAAAATTTGTTTTGTTTTTTAATTATACGATTACGTGGACGAATACGCAGGTAAAAGCTATTTTCTTAATATTTACCGTAGCAGGAGCTGTATGTTCTATCGAATAGAGACATCTATTTTCAACAGCACAGTGTGATTTTATTTATTTTGTTGCTATGTATCCATAGAAAATATTTATTTGTGAACTGTAAAAATGTTATTATTTATTCGTTGCAAGGAAATTAATTTATTGTTCAATTTATATATTACATTAACACTATTAACCGTTGCATTACCATATAAATTTTACTTCTTACGTGTATCATATATGAGAAAGTTTGGATGGATAGATGTTTATTAAAAAAATCTCCAAAACCGCTTAACAGATCTTGGTGAAATTTAGCGCAGATGTAGAACATAGTCTGGTAGAAGACATAAACTATTTACTAAGTATTTGTTTTTTATTTCGTGAGGACGAATACGCGGGCAAAATCTAGTATAAAACTGTGCAACCATTTGTTACTTGTAAACAATTTAAAACGACTAAATTACATTGAATAGTAATGTTTTTCGTACATTTCATGTAAACACTACTCTCGTATTCTTACGGCGAAAGCTGTAAAGTTGTTGGAAGATATAAATAATAATTGCGGCTTCACACTCGCACAGTCTTAATCAACACCATCCAGTAATAACAAAGTCGTCGTTGTACAGTGATTAAATTACAAGCAGCCGTAAAACAATGGCCACAAACCGCGACCGTCCGCAATTCTCAGACATCGTCGAAATTAGCCTGCGGCTGCTGTACGT
>JAAOEG020000004.1:4058687-4071922 GCA_011763625.2 Papilio bianor
GAAACTTCATCTGACGAAACGAGGAGTTGCTTCCACTTCTCGCCTGTCTTATGTGTGGCCATGGTATTGCACCGGACAAGTCTGCCTATTCGTGCAAAACATGTTAACTATCGGCTCTATTGTTAATCTTTAAAAAAATATATATATTCTAAAAACTTTTTATACTTAAACCTTAAAATATATTTTTCATTTCATACGAAATAACGAATTGAATATAAAAGGTAAATGTAGTTCGTACAAACCTCGGTTATTATGCGAACAGAAAAAGGATGAAACGAAAAATTCGGGAAACAAATGAGGCGGGAGATCACAATCGCTTTGTTAAATTTCGTGTCCGAAAAAAGACGGATGCGAAATCCTTACAATTTTTTTACTTCACAAAAAGAAATAAGTTACTCCAAGAACAATACGACAAGCATCTTGTGTTTGAAATACCTTGAAAATTAATGTTTAATGTAAGTTTAAAAATATCTCAGTATAAAAACTTGATACGCTATACGTACGGAGCGTACGAGTCAAATGTCATAATGGAATCATACAAACAACCCGACCGAAATTCAAACATTCTGAAGTATACTCAAAACATTTTTTTTTACATTACAAAGTGGTAAACGAGCAAGCGGACACCTATAATCGCTGAAATAGCAAAGCGACCGTTACCCATAGACATCCGCCATTGCAGATGCGTTGCCTACCTTTAATCGACGGAGGAGGAGACGCACTGAAAGAGAATATTTCCTCTTCCTATGGGATGCATATCTATATATGCATTCTTATGTGTTATCCACTTCACCTTCCCATCCTTTACTTAGAAGAAAAGGATGGGAAGGGGAAGAGAACTAGTATTAGGTCTCCGGAACGCACACTCATCAGACGAAACGCGGAATTGTTTCCACTTGACACATTTTTTCTGTGTGCTCGTGGTATTACACCGGACGAGCCGGCCCATTCGTGCGAAGACGTTAAAGCTGGCTCTACCACTGTTAAAATGATTCTTCCCTGTCAGTCGTATTTTATCCTTGAAATACTAACAATGCACTCGAAAAACTGTAATGTAAGCCAGTAAATACTAGGCACTTTTAAGACAGCGCTATTTAAAACGCGCGCTTGTTTATTAAGAATTATTTTGCATGCCATCTGTGGGTAATGAAACAAAACACTGCCGTGAGTTACAGCGACTCTCCTTCAAGTTTTACTGAGTATACCAGTACAAATACAGATGGCGCTTTAAGTGTTTCTTTCAAACTTAGAGTACTGTTAAAATATAAAACAAATCCAAAAAGTAATATAACGTAATATTATAACAAAAAAATATTTATTTATCTTAAAAAAACATTTTGTAACCACGCTTTCAGATATTCAATTTAACCGCTATCTCCATGTAATATTTAGCATGCATTTAGGGCAGGAAAATGCACTTTCGTCAATTACACAATTTTACTTCAACTTTTAAAGAAAGAGACATCTTTTATCAAAAATAGACAAATTAGAGTTAAAGGAAATGAAACATACAAGGAATGATTAAAGCGATAACTTAAGAAAACTAAGCAACCTTCTCTTTGCGGATGGTTAAGGGAAGCAAGCACTTATATCTTTCATTAAAAAATTTCTACATATCTGTAAACTGTCTTCACTTAGATTAACTGTTTCAGTGGCATTTTCGCTACATGGTTCCTTAAAAATGGACGTACATAGGTAATTATTATCGGGTAGTTGAAATAGCTTAAAGATTTTAGATTTTAGTAGATTATTATAATACATAAATCGCCTTGTACTCTACATAATACAATATTAAAAAGGAACACATACAATTAACGCATTTAGAGTGTGCTCATTCACATGGACACAAACGGACAGTCGGATCGTGATGAAATGGAAACCATTAGCACGGTAACAATAGAGTTCACTTCGAATACGCAACTATGTACAATGATAAAATTCTAAATACTTTGTTCGTACCAGGATAGTATTTTAGACGAATACCGAGTAGTTAAGTAACTAAATTACTGTCTACTGTCCAAAAGTCGTTAGCATAGTTACTGGCACATTACAGTACACAGAGTGATGTTTGGTAAGAAAACCTCAACGTTCACTAGAGTACCCGACTAAACTATGTTTGAACTTGTTTAGCAGATGAACGAGTAGAGTTATTCTCCAAAAAAAAAAAAAAAAGGGGTTGGCTCGATTAAACGATTTGATAATCTACTCACTAACATTTTAGTGTTCAGACACGTTATGTTACATATTTACTCGCTACTCGACTAAACAGTATTCTAGTGAGAACAAGGCTTAAGAGATGTTTATATTACTCGTGAATTTAACGTATTTTAAAATCATTTTGCATTTTTAATCGTTGCTAACGATAAAACCTTTAGACTTAGGATCTTGTTTATGTATTTTGCTAATAGAGGGCAAGTTAATTTAACCTAAAAAGACCGTTGTGTGATAAATACTTCGATAGTTTATTTAGATGCAAAAAATGTTATAGTCGTAAATAAAATAAAATGTCCTGTTTTAATCTTTATTAAAAAAAACAATTGACAATACTATTTTTTTTTTCAGGTTACAGAAAATAGAAGTTAACAATAAAAAATAAAACGAACTAAAAAGGTCGACTTTGCATACTGGCCACATAACCCCGGGATCGGTGTCCACAACAATGACTACGTAAAAAACTAAACGTCAGTTTCATTTCGACTTATTAAATGTTGGTACCGTTAAAGTAGAAACAAAATGTCGGGAAAAATTGTTGCGACAAAAATATAAATTAGAACACAGAGCGCATTTTTAGTACACACACTTCTGACTAAAAGTAGGACATCAAATATGGAATGATGATCATTTTTATGTGGTATTTAAATATAGCTAAGTTTTTTAACCGACCGACATCAGGACAAGCAATTCACAAGATTTTAAAATCCTATATGCAATATCTAGAGTATTTATAACCAAGATTGGACTATTATAAAGATTTCACTAGAGAGGTAGCGTTAGAAAAACTAGAAACACTACAAACAATTTTCTCTACCACTAGTTTTTGTTCATTTGCTGTAATTTGTAATATTTCCCTTGTCGAAGCGAATCTATTATAAAATAACGATGTATAAATTCATATAAAATGTTTTGAAACCTTTTGTCAGGTAAAAAAACTACAATAACAATAATTAATGTTAAGCATCATAGTCAGGATGGCCGAGCGGTCTAAGGCGCCAGACTCAAGGCAACTTGCCCGTGTAGCACGGGCTGGGCGTTCTGGTCCTCTCTGAGGGCGTGGGTTCGAATCCCACTTCTGACAAACTTTTTACACTTCAAATTGGAGTTTAGTAATTTTTATGTAACCAATTAATAAAACAATTATATTAAATAACTAGTTGTCGCCCGCGACTCCGTCCGCGCGTTCTTTTTCTAAAATAAAAATAGCCTAAGTTACTCCTTATTATATCAGCTACCTGTCTATAAAAGTCCCGTCAAAATCGATCCAGCCATTTCAGAGATTAGTCGGAACAAACAGACAGATAGACTGACAGACAGAAAGACAGACGTACAAAAATTGTTAACAATGTTATTTTGCTGTATGTACCGTATATATATTCATATACATATAGTAAAAAACGGTTTAATTTATTATAAATATTTTCTGACAGAATTGTCAGTGATTGTAAATATCTCAATGGATCAATCATATATGTATGACTTGACAGAACAACTCATAATTAAAGTTCATTTTAAATAATAATAAAGTAACGGTAATAATGTAACGGCTTCGAAGGCAAAGATGTTAAACATCAGTACGGCGGAGAAGGCGGAAGAGGCACACCTAACGTCGAGCCAGCCTCACATATTGAGGTGTCGGGTCATGTTGGAGATACACTGTTAGGTATGACGGTGTAATAAGAGCTGGTGGCGGATGAGGATGAGGACCCAACGGCAGCTCTCAAAGTCCTAGTAAGTTGGACTAGTGCCATGGCGTCAGGTGGCAGCCGGCCGTAAAACTTCATAGCCGCTTAATTTTCCTCGTTTATGTGAAAACGAGGAATGCCGACCCCAAGTAAATGGGACAAGGTCAAGGACAGAAGAAGAAGATAGTAAAAAAACAGTTATTTCAATATTACAAACAGACAGACCAATTTTATTACATGTACTCGTATAGATATAGATGAAATGCCCAGAAATGTTGTTTAGACATTATGTGTATTATCCGAATAAAATATAGTTAGACACTGTTTAGTTAAATACATGTTTTAACCCTTTGACCACCGCTAATTGATATTGTATGGACGTTAACATGATTATATGTTTCAACATAAATATATATCACCACACTCCTTTCGATGTAAGTGGTATATTATTATCAAAAACATATTTTGCAAGCCTACATATAATAATAATGTTCCAATAACTATGATTTAGTAAAAATCTGCGCCGGACTCTAGTCGCGGTATAAAAAGGTCGTCATATGTTTAACTCGTTCGAAGCGGCAGTGATTTTTCTATTCTTTCCATTCCTGCTGTACAAGGCGATGTAAACCTGGCATAAAACTATTATGGCATCGCTACAGGGCTTATAAAACCCTGTTTTTTTATATTACAAGTTGGCAAACGAACAAGGGGCAACCTATAATCACTAAATAGCGAGGTGACCGCTGCCCATAGACATCCGCAATTGCAGATGCGTTGCCTACCTTTAATCAACGGAGAAGATGCACTGAAAGAGAATACTTCCTCTTCCTATGTATCGCTACCTCCGTGAAATCAAATTTTCCTTCCCATCCTTTTCTTATAAGGAAAGGAACGAGGACTAGTATTAGGCCTCCGGCACCACACTCATCAGACGAAACGCGGAATTGCTCCCACTTCACGCCTGTCTTCTGTATGGTCGTGGTATTACACCGGGCGAGCCGGCCCATTCGTGCGAAGATGTTAAAGCGGGCTCTACCACTGTGTAATGTCTAAGAAACTAAAACCTTTTTTGGATTCATGTAAAAATATGTATATTTGATTTTTTTGTATTGAATATTAACAATAATTAATTGATATATAATAAAACAACATCGAACCAAATTAAATTTATGCCTTTCGAACGACAAAGAGGTCTATACTTTTATAAGCGGCACTGTACGCGAGGGTTAGACAGATATTTCAGATTTGGTTCCGCACTCAACGTGTTAAGCTAAGTTGTATTTAAAATACCATCTTAATGTTTTTATGGTAAAGCCCTTTACACTTATCCACAAAATTATTTAAAATAATGTTTCTAATGTATCTAGGCTGTATATAATTTACAATTTTTATTATTAAACTGAAATTACAGGTTAACTTCAGCGAAATCCTTCTTTAAATGAAAGAGGACAAAGGGGGTAAAGCGGAATGACACTTGAATATAAAAGTTGCGTTGTGAAGGGAGTCGCGGGTCACGGAGCGCGGGAGAGGGGCACGGGCCAATTGCCGCGAAGCTGGTCGCTAAAGGACCCTCAACACTGCGGCAGTCGGTCGTTGCCACGGAGTTCCGCAAAATACACCTACTGTCCTAATTCTACAATAAAAATTCAAACTCGCAAACACCACAATCATTCGAAACAACTGTAATAAAAATTGGACTCACATTGGAAGTAAATGAATTTAATCACAAGTTAAATTTATTTTATTTCAAAAAACCAACTAAAATCAATAAATCAAGTTTAGAATAAGTTAGTAATATTGTAAATGGGAAAGTTTAGATGTAAGGATGGATGGATGGATGTTTGTTAGAAGGTACCTTCAGAACTGCTCAAAGGACTTCGCTGTTTTGGCATTGATGTAACACATAGGCTACTAATTAGATTAAAGTAATTCAGCGAGGCGAGTGCAACATCTTGTTTTGTCATAAAAAAACTTAAGGCTCTAACTTTAAAGACGACAGCCAGGTTTGATGTAGAAACATAAAATTTAAACTGAATTACGGCGCATTCATAGCGCACAAAGAATAAATTATAAATACTGTTTGTAATAGTATAATTCGAGTTGCCGAAATAAAAAAAAAACTACTACACTATTGAGTGTAAAATATCTCAAGTTAACACGTTTTTGATATAACCTTTAAGTACTGAATGATTTAAACAATATTTAACAAATATCGTTGGCAAAAATACTTGAAGCGTATTCTGTTTCTAATTTACCTTTGAAGGTTTGTGGTTGAAACGTGTCTCATCTTTCCCGCTCTCGAGTGTGAACGCTACCACAAGATGCCTGTGTAAACATTAAACGTTCATTCGAATAAATGCCACCTAATTTCCATTCTATAAAAGGGTTACTTGAACGATCTAATGAAAAAAAAACAATTTAGCTATGTTCCTGTTAATATGGTTGTGTTTTTCCTTGCAAAGATATAGTCATCTTTCAGCCTTACCATCAGATCAGCACCGTGTCATCATAATATTGCATTGTCACGTGATTTACACATGTATTCATGATTTCGCTTGAAGTCTACAGGATTCTCTTTCGGAAAAAACTACTTTTTGTTACTATTTTACTTATTAAATTTAGTGTAAAGAGATTCTATTTATATATTTCACAGTTAAAAATTTTTAATGTCCAATTAACTGAGACAAATTTTGTGTTCAAACTATTGAATTCGCGTTCCCTTTTTCTCTCTAACTATTTAATATACAGCCGTGAGCAAAAATAAATGGTGTACTTAGTACTTAGTGGCAACAGTACTAAAATCTAAATAAAAATAGAATTTAATGAAAAATACTGCATTATCCAAGTTTATGTAAGATATCCTTTTTCTTATAAGTTAATGTTTTTTAATGAAATATAAATAAATTAATAAATTTATTTTAATTATCTATCATGGACAATTTATTTCAGTTATCTAGCGTTTATATCTTCGGAGATATTCAAACTTTCTTAACCGACCCTTTATTTTTGCTCACGGCTGTATTTGATTTCGAAAATAACTTTCATATTATAACTTCGTAGTTATATTTTAATTCCGTACGATTCAAAATATTACCTTCTAACTATTTAATACAGTTACCGGTATTTTGATCTTATGTGCAATGAAACTCTATAGTTATGGTGTAGTGGTATTTTACTACTAAGCTCTTAAAGCTTTTACTCGTAGGGTAATAAAGTGCGTTACTGCCGCGTAGAATGCAGAGCGGTCGCCGTGCCCTATATTTGGGAAGTTTCCTCTTCATTTATTAAGTTATTACTTCCTGTACTGCGGTGTCAGTGGACGCTGTATAGCTAAATTAAATATCCTGCACTCTACACGAGGTTAATTGTATCGTTGAACGAATAATGTAAAAGATTAAATGTATTAAGTAGTAAGCTTACAAATACTGCCTAAACTTTATAAGTTACATTTAAATGTTGTAGAGCGTCTTTGGTTCAGGGGTTAACCATTTAACTTGCAGATCTTCGGTTCGAATCCCGCCATGTACAAATGTGTTTTTTGATATTTGATTTTTATTTGGTCATTTATCCTAGGTTTCTACGGTGAAGGAAAACATCGTGATGCAACCTGCGAACCAACGAAGAAATTCAAAGATAAATATGAAGTCAACTAACCCGCAATGAGCCAGCGTGATTGAGTAAGTCATAGTCACCCCTAACTTAGGCTCTGAGCCATTCGGCGGTGACGTATACTGAGTTGATGATGATTCCAATCTGTAGCCTACCATTTCGTCTGTGAGGTATTTAAAAAAATAAGTAGCATAAGCATTCCGAAGTGTATTCTACATTTCTTCCAAATTTTATTTAGATTCGTTAAACAGATTGAAGTTACAAGGTGACAAATATCTATTCACACCTTAACATTATTAAGATCATTTTCCTGTACTTTTATAACACAACCAAACTACACAGCACCATCGAGTCAAGAGAGCCGATACAAAAAGCTAATAAATATTAACAACAATTGCAAGCTGTATCAAGATTTAAATTATTTCCCGCCATCTGTCATTGTAACTGGCAACACTGGCCGCGCGTGCTTTAATAAAATGGACGCCCATTGTCTTTACAGCTGCCGTTTTTTGCGCAAGCTTAATGTCTTCTTAATTATCTGAGGCCATATGTTTTCTTCTTATTTGGTCATAAGAGAAGAAGCAACTCCAATTGCATTATACAATATGTACATAAAATTATCAACATTATATGTACGTAGTATCGTACGTATTTACTTTGTGTAGGGTTTATAAGAAAACATTATTATAATTTCTGTGTCACAATTATACGATAAAATTTTAAAAAACATAGCCTTTTTCTGCCATTTATAATAACGATAATATATGCTAACATATATATAAGGGATAAACTGCCTTCAAATCTCTAGCAAAAAATATTCCAGCTTCATTATTCAGTTTGCGTAAAAATCCTTAAAATTATCTTTCGTAGACCGTAAATAACTTCATGTCTGCGACCTCTAACTTTAACCATTTGCCCTTAATCTCTTTAAAGTCTAGAGTTCGTTGAACACGGGAGCAAAAAGTAAAAATCCCTCACGTGAAAGCTTATTGCCACAAGCATAGACTTGTCTACCACTCTTTAAGATGAAAAGATGTCTTTCATGAGAAAAAAACGAAGCAAAATATTAGTTTAGCATACAAAATAAAGCCAATGTTGGTTACGGAAAATTGTACATGTAATGTATCAATGTAACATTTCACATTTAATTTAAACAAAATACGTACATTCTTCTATTCTATGTCAACAAAAAAATAAACAAAATAGAAACTCAATATAGAACATTTCTATAAAACTTTTTTAGGAAAATGTGAGAGAACAGTCTTAGACAATTAACATCGCTTGAGGCTGTACGAGAAAAGACTTTTTATCCACTCGGCGTTTCACTGCAAAACTTGAAGGACTGACTTTACGTAACCTTCCAATAACTTAAGAAATAAAATGTCGTCTTTGAAAAAACTATATTTAATTTACTTGAAATTGTTGCCTACGAAGACCAAATTGTTTAAAATTCTTTGGATCAAGATAAAATGTGTAAAGCAAAGCACTCGATGTAAGAAACAACTTTTAAATGCCTTCGTAACTTGAAACAAAAGGAGCAAAGCTTTTGTACGCGTTACGCGAGTGTAGCACATGTCTTGAATACCGTACACGGAAAGACAAAGAATACTTCAGACCATATCTTTACAATACATTCTATGGTAAAACAACGAAAGCGTAAAAATGACTATTTAAAAAAAGGTGATATAAAACTCCTGTGCCAACTTGATTATCTCAACAGATTCATTAAAGCTAAAACAAAAAAAATAAGTAGGTGACATAATATTACTAATTCGCGATTAGAATGTATCAAAAACAATAGCGAGGACGACCGCATCATAGTCGTAATACCCGCAACTTGTGCTGCACATATACACGTATACTACTAGCTCTCGCCCGCGACTCCGTCCCCGCCTTCTTTTTTCTAAAATAAACGAAGCCTATGTTACTCCTTATTACATCAGCTAATAAAAGTCCCGTCAAATTCGGTCCAGCCATTTCAGAGATTTGCCGGAACAAACAGACAGACAGATAGACAGACAAAAATTGTAAAAAATGTAATTTCGGTATAAGTATTCATATACAAGTAGTGAAAAACGATTCTTTCAATATTATAAACAGACACTCAAATTTTATTATATAGAGATGGACAAAATAGATAATCTTTAGTAAATAGTTTCTTCTTCACCAGGAGGATTTACCGTCTATTATAGTGATGTGTGATGATTCATACATAACTTGACCATTTATTTTTCCGTTTGATAAGCCAACGCTTGACCGCGATCCCACCTGATTTTCGTGAAGATTTGGTCAAAGATGGTACGCTTATATAAAATATCAACAAAATCAAAATTGTGCACCATTAAATACGTACTAAGGGTACTCAGTATGATAAGGATATAATTGATTTCAACTTCTAAACGTGGGGTGAACTGGATGAAGTTACCTAGGTAACTAAATTAAAAACAAAGGGCTGTTAAAAAGAACATCGGGAATATCTTTAAAATAACCGATGTTCAGACGTATTACACTGTTGAGTTTCTAATTTTTTTTTCATATTACAAGGTGGCAAACGAGCAAGCATCGCTGAAATAACGAAGTGATAGCGATAGCGACGGAGGAGGAGACGCAGTGAATGAGAATATTTCCTCTTCCTTTGTGTTTCCTCCTTCGTCAAGTCCACTTCCCCTTCCCATCCTTTACACGTAAGATAAGGGTGGGAAGGAGAAGCAGGCTAAAATTAGGCCTCCGACATCACACCCATCAGACAAAACGCGGTCGTGGTATTACACCGGGCCAGCCGGCCCTTTCGTGCGAAGATATTAAATCTGGCTCTACCACTGTTTTTTTTTCTGTAGCATTATTTTTTACATTAAAGTAAAAATTAAGATTCTAATGACCGACTGTAATAAGCTAAGGTTCAATACGTGACATAATTTCGTATAATTTGTTGACATCAAACTGACAAATCAAATAAAATCACAAACAATAAACCTTGTAAATGAAACAGAACAGTGACGTTAATTAAACAGAGCAGGCGCCTCCGAACTCATTTAGTTTTTATAGCCTTGTTGACACTGACATAAACATAAGACATTATAGTACAAATTGTGTTTACTTGGCAAATTTTAGGCGGACCTAAACAAACATATTATTATTTGATGCGACACTTTTATCTCAGACAGTAGCTTGATAAAAGATCACAATGTACATATATTATATAGCAGTGAGCAAAAATAAAGGGTCGGTTAAGAAAGTTTAAATATCTCGGAAGATAAAGACGCTAGCTAACTGAGATAAATTGTGCATGATAGACAATTAAATATCCTTAAAATGAAATAAAATACTATTATCAATTTTTTTATATTTCATTATTATATTCATCCTAATTGAAGGCACAGCTACATTAAAAAAATCCCATTTCCATCACTTATGAACAAATCAAAACTCATTTATACATACATTAAAATATACGCCCTGGACATATGTATAAATTTTTTTAGGTTTTATTATTGTCAAGTGCTTTAAATGTGTAGTTATGAGCATTTAAGATGGAATCAAACGAGTCTCAGAAAGACTTATGAGTTGCAATTATTAAATTCCCGGAGCAGTCAGGTAGAAGTTTAGAGGACGGTCATTAGTCCCTACTAATGTCCTATAGAATCCCTACTAATATTATAAATGCGAAAGTAACTCTGTCTGTCTATAACGCTTTCACGCGAAAACTACTCAACCGAATATCATGAAACTTTGTACACATATTCTTGGAGCTATTAGAAGTAACATAGGATACTTTTTATTAAAAAAAAAGTACGAAAAATTAAAAAATAGTTATATAATATCTCAGTTTTAAGACATTGATATGTATAAAGTAATGTTATAAACGCAAAAGTTTGTAAGAATGTATTGATGTTTGTTATCCTTTCTAGCAACTGTTTAATGGATTTAGATTTAGTTCAATCTTTACAATAATGTAGCTATTAGAGTAACACATAGGCTATTATTTATAAAAATAATGTGAGAATTATCTAAAATATGACGATATAAGTGTAATGTTTATATGGATGTCTGTTTGTAACTCTAGGATGGTTCAACTCTGAAATTTGGCACAGATATGAAACACAATGTCGAAAAACACATAGGCTATATAAGTATTATTATTTGGGACGGACGGAGTGGCTGACAAAAGCTAGTAGTGTATAAATCAATTCACGAACTCATATAAGTATTGATTTTATAAGGGTAATAAATGTACCAAGTTAAGGTTGTATAGAAAACGGTATTGGTAGCTACGAATGGGGCATTGACATATTTGTCAAGTTGCTATGGGGTGCGACCCCCGCGAATGTATAATGTAGACTAACGATTAAGTGGTTTACCTTCCCCTTACTATATTGCCTTTTAATGGCTTCCAATGATACCCTGGTGTAAAATTAGCGCGGTAATTAACAAAAATCACTCATAGAATGTAAAGAACTGATTTTTGTAAATAGTGTTGACATTTCCGGTGTACCCAAAGTCCAAGGTTATTGCAGAATAACATGGATACGGTTGCTTTATTGACTTATGTTTTATAAACAGGTGTTTATAGCGATGTGACAGTTGGTTTCCTGACGGGTATAGTGACAAGACCTCCTGCTGATGGTTGTATTGCGTTATTAATCTATATTATAGTCTAATATAATGAGTACAGTATAGTTTGAAGTCAACGTGTTGCCTAGTAGGTAGCCCCGTAAGATTACAATAGATGGACTTTTTAAGTATTGCTAGCATTTCCGACCATAACTTCTTCTTAGCAGAATTAAAAAAAAGGTAAATTGGTGCAGTTATTGAGTAAATATATAAATTAAACGTATTAAACGCTAACCCTATTCATTCCCATGATCATAGGTAGCCAATGTGTTCTTCCAGACTGTGTTCTACATGTATATACATACACCAAATTTCATCGAGATGAATTCAGCCGTTCTGGAGATACTTATTAACAAACATCCATCGAAACGTTTGCATTTATAATATTATAAGTAAGATTATCTGGCTGCATTGAGCTAGTACTATGAATAGTCACAAATTTTAACGCTAAAGCCTTGTTCGTACCAGGAGAATCTTTAGTAACTAGACGTTTCCGAATTAAGTAACTCGTCGGTCCATTTTGTTCTATTTTTTTTGGAAAGAAGCGCTCCCCACAACGCGTCAGTGCCTACTCGGTCATCTGCTAAAAGTTAGTTGAGTAATTTAGTAAACGTTGATGTTTATCTTACAAAACAGCACTCCCTTGTGTACTGTACTGTGACATAAGTGCGAACCATTTTTGGACAGAAGCGAATACTTTAGCTATAAAAGTACTCGCTACTCGACTAAAATACTATCTTAGTGAACAAGGCTTAACTCTATACAGAAAGTGAGAGAGTTAGAAAGTGTGGATGCTATCACAAGATTACTTACTACATAAAGAAAGTATTTTTTTGTGACTGACTTGTCACTGTTTACCTTGAAGAGGTATTTACAGCTTCACCGTGCTTGAGGTGGCCGAGCGCAGATAGCGCTTGGACTAAACCTCGTTTAAGAGTAAGTAAGCTCGAGGGCTCAAACGGGAGCCTCGGCTCTTGCCATTAACTCGTTATTGTTACCGGATGGGAGGCCGCAGAGCTCTTAGATCGCTTCCGTGGACGCTCCATGGAGTGACTGGGCTCAAGGGTCCCGAGAGTTAAAAATATTTCAAACATTATTACCACTTCGGAAAGCAAT
>JAAOEG020000004.1:4156631-4169476 GCA_011763625.2 Papilio bianor
GCCAGAATGTCAAGAGGTGGGAAACGAGCCAGGATTGTCGCCGCCTCAAATGACAATGTACGTACCTCGTACGACTCGATGGCTATCCGTCTCTGAACGCTGTATATTTTTGCTCTGCAGCGGCGGATAGCCAGCCTTTTTGCCCAAACAGGCGTCCCATACAGAACCACCGATCGTACAATGCCTGCATAGAGGCGGAGAACTTCTTCCTTCGGTCCTCTAAGATTACGTCACTACATATGGTTAAGTTATTGTAGTGTATTGACTTCGTTTGGTGTGTTACAGCGATTGTAGGTCTGTTGTGGTAGGGAAGTTAAGTATTTTATTCTAAACCTATACCAATGATAGACATAAGAATGCACATACTTTTCTATATACTAGAAGGTGATAACAAGCAAGCGGACATCTGAATTCGCCAAAATAGTAAAGCGACCGCTGTGATGCGTGCCTGCCTTTAATCGACAGACGAGGTATTATATTTGCTTTTACTATGCGTACCCTTGTCCGTAAAATCACATCCCCTTCCAATCCCTTCCATATAAGAAAAGGTTGGGAAGAGGATTAAAAGGCACGCACACTCGTCCAGACAAAATACGAAATTGCTTAATTTTTACGACTGCCTTCTGTGTGGTCGTGAAGGACGAGCCAATTCGTGCAACAGATTTTGCTAGGGTTTACCACTGTTAAACTAATTGTAAACAGAGGTAGATATTTATTACCCTCGACACTATACTTCCGTTTACATCTTGGGAAGGGGGGGGTGACTTAAAACCAGCTCGACACTGGATTTCGATCTGGGTTGGCCAAGCTGAGCTACCCCCTTTTGCCATCACTTCTACGATTCCATCCATTGTAAAATATTTGGTTTTAATAGCAATAATATCAGCTCACTATAGGTCCCACCGAGGAGCTCGGAGCCTACCCCAAGTTAGGGATGACTACCCCTTAGTCAACCACGCTGGCCCAATGACTTGACTTCACAGAGTTGACTTCACACACATGTTTGAATTTATTCGCAGATATATGCAAATTGCATCACGTTTTCCTTCACCGTAAGAAGGTCGGGTCAATTTACATATGAAATTCGAATTCGAAATTCGAAAATCGAAAAACGAATTGGTAAATGGCAGGATTCGCACCAGGACCTGCAGATTGCAAGTCAAGTGCTTAGCTTCAAAGCCACGGTATGTATGACGATGGCAATAAAGGATTTTTTTTTTATTTAGATATAGTTGTAGGGTACCTTTAACGAGGTGCCTGAGCGTGTGCGCGGGCAGCTCCGCGAGCGAGTCCGCGGCCTCAGCGTGCAGCGGCGGCAGCGACAGCATCTCGTTGCTGCTGCACTGCTGCTCCGCCACGGACTTGGGCCGCACGCGCCGCACGCGCTCGCGCCGCCGGCAGCCCAGCGGCGTCGCCTACCACATGTTCATCTCAGGTTACACTCATTAACATATGTTTTTCCCTCATTTGCTTAGAGAAAAATTGTTTTTTTTTTGGACTGTCTAACACTTTCTACTGGAAAAGTGACGGTTATCTTATTACATTACTGATTTAAACACACTAATGTATTTTAAAATATGTAGTAATCTATACATATATTCAATTCAAATTCAAAGTAATATATTCAAATAACCGTTTTTTACTACATCGTCTGTCTGTCTGTCTGTCTGTCTGTTTGTTCCGGCTAATCTCTGGAATGGCTGGACTGATTTTGACGGGACTTTTATCGATAGGTAGCTGATGTAATAAGCAGTAACCTCAGGCTACGTTTATTTTAGAAAAAAACTTTTATGTTAGAAAAAGAATGCGCGGACGAGGTCGCGGGCGACAGCTAGTATGAAAAATAAAATGTTCAAATGATTTGCTTACCAAGTTTAAGTAATCCAATTTCTTTGCATGATAAATAGAAATAACATTTAATAAGATTAACATTACAAGATATAGATCAATTCAAAACCGTTTATAACAATATTGCGTAAAATATTTTCTAGGTTTGTATTTTCAATACAACTTCTTCTCTATTGTTTTCTGTTTGCATTGAATAGGCTCCGAAACTACTAAACCGATTTAAAAAAATCACTCTCCATTCGGATGCAAGACTATCCTCAGGTGATATAGGCGACATCTTTTTTTTAATCTCATTCGTTTTAATTATGCGCGGACGAAACCACGAGCAAATGCTAGTATATAGGTGGCACACGAGCTGACGTGAAGCGACTACTGTTCATAAACACCCGCAATAGCAGATACGTTGCAGATTACATTTTGCAAAGCTACTGACCCCAGAATGTGAGATGGGTGTGAGCAGGTCGGGTATGTCTGCCTCGGAGCTGGGCGCGGGCTCCGTGTCCGCGTTGTCCACGCTCTCGCAGGCGGACAGCGCGAGACTCTCCACAGCTTCACTGAAATATTTAATCAATCATTATTTTAACCACCATCATCAGCTCACTGTACGTCCCCACTGAGGGGCTATCCTACCCTAAGTTAGGGGTGACTAGGCCTTAGTCAACCACGCTGGCCCAGTGCGGGTTGACTTCACACACATCTTTGAATTTCTTCTCCGATATGTGCAGCATCACGATGTTTTCCTTCACCGTAAGAACGTCGGTAAATGTACATATGCTATTTTAACCACAGTCTATTCTTAATTAACTAAATCATAATCGATTACCAAATTTACTATTACATTTTTGATTTATTTACAGTAGAGTTTCCTTATTCGCGATTCCGTTACTTGCTGTTTCAAGATTCGCGGGTATTTAAAATTGTGGCCAATTCCCATATTCACGGTAAAATATTTAGTTATTCGCGGTTTCTGACGGCATATTCTAACTAATATAGTATATTTCATTATAGCTTCGGCATTTTTGTAGCCGAAGTATCTATTATTTGTACGTGTTGCGTTATTGCCGATTTCTGTTTATTGCTGCTTTGTCTTTTAATAAAAAAAAATCTTGCTATTTTTTAGCATAATAAAGCCTGCCATATTTTGAGTAGTGCCTGCTAAATTATAAATGTATTTTTCAAACTTTGAAAAAGTTAAAAACCTTTATACTATTTCAAATCTAATCATTTTGGGAAAGTAGTAACGTAATTTTCATTTCATTTTTTTTTTCACAGTTTATCACAATTTTCATTCACAGTTTCATACAAATTACTAGCCCACACGCAGATTACTCAAAAGCGGTAAATTATTGGAACGTAACTTCTTCTAATACTGAGATCTTACTGTTTGTAGTTGTAATCTATAATGATCATATTGAGGTTATAATGGGGGATAGTACAGACATGTAATTTGGCACGTCGACAACAAACATACACTTCTGTCCGACGTGCCAACTGAAGACTACACTTCTGTCTGGGCTTTCAACTCAAACGATTAGTAGTACTGACTTGAGTAAATCTTGCAGCGTGGTGTTGCAGGGTGCCATGGCGTCGCGCACCGCCTGCAGCGTCACCAGCTCGCCCGCCGCCCCCGCCCCCGCCCCCGCGCCGCCCATCGCCGCGAACACCTCGCTGCAGCGCTGGGATATACAAAATGGTTTAATTCATTTTATGGACTTTACACACGAGGACCATACAAACATTATACAAGAATGGTACTGGTACTATATTTTTTAACAAGAGAAGGAGGAAACGAGTAGTCACAACACTGAAATCGCAACATTATAGGAACTGCAGATAATGTTATTAGGCTGTTATATGGCTCAGTCGGAACCTATATCATTTCTGGCACCCGGTTTTGGTTGTCAAAAATTATATATTGTGACAACCGACGTTACATTAAACGGATTCTCGTACAATTCAGTGAGAGACGGGCCTAGTCGTAACAATCCCATTTCCACTCACCCTGATGAAAAGTCCCCGATGGGGTCGAAAGTGGCCGGTGTCGACGGCGGACAAATGAGTGTTGTATGTGTGTGAGGTGTGTGAGGTGTGCGAGGTGTGCGAGGTGTGCGAGGTGTGCGAGGTGTGTGCGGTGTGCGAGGAGTGCGGCAGGCGGTACCTGCAGGTACTGGTGCAGCAGGTGGTGCGCGGCGGCGGCGGCGCGCTCCAGGGCGGCGGGCAGGGGGGCGGGCGGCAGGGCGGCGGCCGCCTGCGCCGCGAGCGCCGCCGCCGCCTCCCCGCCCGCCCACGCGCGCTCCAGCGCCAGCGCGCGCAGCCGGTAGCACTGCGCCGACTGACTGTTGCTCGACAAACTACACAAAAACAATTTTCTTTTCTTAGCTTTCACTCGCAGGTGTATTTTTTGTAATGACGAGTAACTTAAGCTATGCTTATTTTAGAAAAAGAACACGCAGACGGAGTCTCTAGCGACAGCTAGTTTTTATCCCACAGCAGTGTAAAGTGCCATTCAATTATTACGTTAGCAGATATATTGCAATTCTTGACCCACCTCCCCATGTCATCAAAAATAAGCAAAGCGAAGGCCCCCATCCCCCATAGTGCTTATGTATTACTTGAAGGACACGTAACCGGGGTACGCTATAATTTATTAATTTTCAAACGATCGAATACGAATAAATGAGGCATGTTGTATGGTATGGTATGCAGTATAGGTGGTACCGTTCGTGCAGGTCGCGCCAGAGCGTGGCGACGCGCTCGCTGGCGCCGCGGCCGCCCGCCGCCGCGTCGCAGCCCGGGAACTCCACGCGCCGCACGCTCACCGACCGCCGCAGCGCGCTCGCGATGTCCGTCAGACCTGCGCGCACGCACACACATACACACACACACTCATACAACACGATACTGCTACAGAATTCAAAACGCAAATGTGTGTAAGAATGTATAGATGTATCTTTGTTACTCTTGCAAAAACTACTCAATGGATACATTAGAATAACACAAACATAGGCTGTAATTTGTAAAGATACTGTGTGATTTATTTAAAATAAGACGATGTAATGTTCTAGTGGATGTTGTTGAAAGTATCACCAGTACGGTTCAATTGTATTAAGCACACAAATAGAGCAGTTTGGATAATAAACATAGGCTAATTACAAAGTTGTTTTAAAAAATGATTTTTCAAATATAACTTAAAATGTATAAAAAATTGTTTATACTGATCACAACAAAAATATTATTTACTGCATGTCATTTTGTTTAACGTAAACAATAATATAAAAACAATGGGAGACGCTTCAATAAGCGTTTTCTATAATAAATCACATTCTAATGTGCGAATACTTTTCTACAATGTGGCAAGGTTTTTAAGCCTACCACTAGACAAAGTACATTCAAGGGGTGCAACAAAGATGTATGTACCCTGCAGACTGAAGGCGTTGCGGTCGATGTGCAGCGTGTGCAGCGTGCAGTTGCACTGCAGCGCCTTGGCCAGCAGGCGCGCGCCCGCGTCGCCCGCCACGTTGCCGCCCACGTCCAGCGCGCGCAGCCGCCGCGCGCCGCCCAGCGCGTTCAGCAGGCCGTACAGGTCGCCCTGCGGTGGTACACCCGCGTTACCTCCAGTCCACGGACACGGACATCACAAGGATAGCCAGGAAAACACGACTCATATAACATTCTCGCAAACATATCATATAAACTGTACATTATATTTACGTTTTTTTTTTAATTTATTGGGTGGCGCTATCCCACCCTCTCCACCTCCCCTGGCGTGGTAAAGCCAAAGACTTTATTTACATTATTGCTATCTGTTATATACAATTTCCTACTTATTCTAATACAATACAATATATTAATCTAAAATTAAATTTTTATTATATGCTACTTTGGGGCTTGACTAGATTTTAATACTCCTACACTTTATTCCTCTTTATTATTTTTTCTGCCACGATTTTGCAATACTTAATAAATTTTTCTCTACTTTTCCTATTACTTATTAAGTTTTTTTAAGTTTTCTAGTGTTATACTGCTTCCTATTTCATTTTCACAGTCAAATCTATTCCTACTGTACATTGGGCAATCTACGAGGGCATGCAGCAATACTTAATACTTAAACTATTAGAATAAAAGAGAATAACTCTTTAAAATATCGTTTTCAGTTACCTTTATGACAAATGAGATGAATAAATGAATTGAACCGCTACAGAAAACACTTTAAACAGTCAAACTGTCGAATTTTAGCTGTACAGTTCAACTTTTCAGTTAAACTTAAACTCTAGAGGGCTTCTAATTGAATTGTTAAAAAATTAATCAATTATTCCCTAACATTTCTGCGATATTACTGCTCGGTTATTGAAATTAAAATATAATTTAAATATATTAAAAAAATCTTACGTACGACATAATCACATGTTAACATTATTACTTAAAGTGCGAAACACTGATATATTTATATTAATTATTAATATACATTTTAATATTAAAACACTTTGATACGACACCATTTACTGGACACGAATGAAGAGAACGATTGAATAGACACAAATTACATATGAATTTTGATATCACATTTTTGATGACAATGAACATCGAACAATTTCTATGCACACATTGTTTATAAACTATTCATTCTCCAATGTCGTTGAGTCATACATCATTTATTGTAATCCAATTACAATAGTGATATTCATCATTTCAATATCACCTCAACAATTGTATCCTTCACATCCCGATGTGATTGATCTCTTGAATACGTTGAACGAGATTCAATCTTTGTATTAATTACCTTAATTATTGTGAAAGGTCATTTACGCGGAATTTATACACAAAAAGTTATATGCAGTGATAAAACGGAAGAATTATTTTGATGGGAAGTGACAGTTATTACATTTTTTGTTATAGATAATCTATACATATAATAAAATTGGAGTGTGTGTTTGTAATATTGAAATAATCGGTTTTTACTACACGTATATGATTATATATACTGTACATACACCAAAATAACATTTTTTACAATTTTTGTCTGTCTGTCTGTTTGTTCCGGTTAATCTCTGAAATGGCTGGACCTATTTTGACGGGACTTTTATTGGCAGGTAGCTGATCTAACAAGGAGTAACTTAGGCTATGTTTATTTTAGGAATATTTTTTTATTTTAGAAAAAAACGCGCGGACGGAGTCGCGGGCGACAGCTAGTTCAAAAAATTCTACATCGTTTAAACACTAGTGAGGTAAGCAGACATAGAAATCGTAACTAACAGGAATGGTATATTTTTCGTATTTTTATAAATTTAAATTAAATTAAATTTTATAAGTTACCTTTAATTTACAATCGCTCAAATCTAGAGATGTCAATGCCGTATCTGGCTCTTGAAGAACGTGCACCAAAGCCTGCAAATAAATACCTTTTTTAAGAAAAAAAGAACAAGCACCATTATCTTGTTTCGCATTTCCATACAAATTTCAGCAATCTAATTAAATACATTTATCGGTTTCTTAAAATAATTAGTACTAGATTACTCAAGTATGAATGTGAACAACTTAGTAATGTTACTAATATTATGGATGGATGGATGTTTGTAAGAAAGGTATCTCCAGCACAGCTAAACAGTTTTTGCTAAAATTTAAAACAGACGTAGAACTTAGCCTTGAAGAACACATACACTACTAATTAAGGTACTAGAATAATAACTTACTTGTATTAAAGGCGGGGCATAAGACCTTTTCCCAGTCAATCTGCTTAGCGATAAATGTGTAATCGAATGGTTTTTTCCAATGGCGCGTACAATGCCAGATAATTCGTATTCCATACCTAAAACAGTATTTATATATTTAATTATTATTTAACAGTGGAGCCCACATCTTTGCACGAAAGGGCCGACTCGATAAAACAGGCGTCAAGTGGAAGATATTCCATGTTTTGCCCGATGAGTGTGGTACCGGAGTCTTAATTTAAGTCCTATTTCCCTTCCCAACCTTACCTTACTAGGAAATAATGGGAATGGGAAGTTGACTTGACGGAAGAGGATACGCTTAGGAAATATTCAGTTTCAGTGCGTCACCTCCGTCGATAAAGCTATCCTTGTAACATAAACAATTGAAACAGATTGGACATTTTCAGTGGTTACAAATTCTTAAGACCGGTGCCCCCTCAGTGTGTGTGTGCGTGCGTGTGTGTGCGTGTGCGTGTGCGTGTGCGTGTGCGTGTGCGTGTGCGTGCAGACTGACTGTTGTCGGAGAGGTCGAGCGAGCGCAGACAGCGCACGCCGTGTATGCAGGACTCGAGCACGTGCGCGGCCTGCGCGGACGCCAGCACGCCCGACAGGCACAGCTTCACGCCCAGCGCGCTCTCGTTGCACGCCAGCCCCAGCAGCAGGCTCCTGCGCACATCGCATACATCGCATACATCGCAGCATTTACATTACCTTTCTCCTACTAAATTAATCTAATATTATATATGTCAAAGTTTATATGGATGTTTGCTAGAGTTTGTCGCCTAAACTGCTTAACAGATCTCGATGAAATTTGGCATAGATGTAGACAGTCTGGAAGAATACATAGACTAATTATTAAGTTTCTTTTTAATACGAAGGGATGGAGTTGCGGGCAAAAGCTTGCTTATATGTTCTTAATAAATCTAAGTGAGGTTTTTAGTGTCATAAGACTTTAAGTAGTGTTATAAAATATTAAATTATTTTTTCAACTTCATGGTGTCTCGTACATAATGACACATATCTTTGTCAGTAGGTGCCAGAGGAACTATTTCTAACTGAAGCGTTGGTTTAATTAGAAACATTTTGTCATTAATTAATTGACATTCAAGTTTTAAAATGCAGACTGACTCTCAATTTAAAGTTTGAAACATCGTGTTTGTGTACACCACGATGTGTGATGATGTGTTTGTGTACATCCCAAATAAGCAGCGTAAGTTAACATAAGACGACTAACTTGAGGACGTCGGGCGGCATCTTGCAGTAGGAGAAGTCGAGGTCGGCGAGCGCGAGGCAGGCGGTGAAGAAGTGGCGGAAGGAGGGCGGCGGGTCCCGCGGCCGGCGCGCCGTCGACCACGGGTTGCGGCCCACCAGCAGCGACGACAGCCGCGCCGCGCACCCGCGCAGCAGCGCACCCCACATCTCCACACAAACACAACAATCAACATCTATCTTACATCGATGTCTCTATCACACTCTAGAACAGGGGTATCCAAATTTTGAAGCCTTAGGGCCATAACATTTCTTTCGGTGTGTTCAAGGGCCAAAGTAAATTTAATTTTTCTGCCCACTTAAGCAATTGCAGGCTTTTTTGCATTTCAATTACTATTGATAGTGTATTTATCATTACACACATTACATACAGTACATTGTGACAGGTAAGAACATTTAGTAGCGAGTATAGAAAGAGCAATAGTAACAACAGTAAAACATTGGCTGTCGTGGGCCAGGGTGATGACACCAGTCCTAAGCTGTCGCGGGCCGTTGTTTGGAAACCGCTACTCTAGAAGATGGCTCCTTTTGGCTATGCCCTTATCTTGGCGACCCTAGGTCTTCGGTGCGCTGGTTCCTGTGCGTTCCTTTAGAGAGATCTTGATACCCTCGCAGTCGCACTTAAAATTGTAAGTCGGTTTTAGTAAGTAGAAATCTCGCATAACTCTGTCTTACCCCCAAAAGGGAGGGTATTTCTGGAAGACTTCTCTCTAGGTACCAAAAAATGCCATCGGCGCGCTGCGCAGTACTCTCCCATGCATCCCACTATCCCCACAACACATAAATATTGTGTAAGGCTCACCAAATTTATGAACTATACAGTTTTACAACACGATAAAAGCTCTATAAAACAAAGGTAATGTTTTGTAAAATTATTTAAAAGGTCAAGTATTTTCAAATTATGATAACTTTGTAACCAGTTAACATCCACGTTTAGTGATTCACCTTAAATTATAAGCGTAACTTCTATCTAAATATATAAAACTAAGACCAGGTAATTACACCATTTATAACTCAAGAAAAGCTGAACCAATTATGATTTTTAGATTTTTGGATTTGCCTTCGTCATGTATAGGATAAGTATTTTATGGAAATCGTGAATAAAAAAAGTACCAGTTATTAATCTTAAATCTGCTCATTTCTTGCCTGGTAGCCTAGTACACTAATATAACCAAATACTTACATTTTCAAGCGTCGTCTCTGTGTTCGTCAGATTTAAATGTGTCAACACGTTCGGTTGTGCTAAAAAATTATACAGATTCTGAAACAAATAAAACCAATTGATTATCCCATTCTATTATACTGGGTTATTTTTATTTGGCAGAAAAAAAAAAAGAAATCGTTTTAGAAAATTTTTAAAACATTGACACACTATTACATCAGAGGTCTTAAACTTAAAAAAAGTATAAATCCAATCAAACTAGGAATATCGAGAGTCTAGGAAACCGCAATATTTTTTCAATTATACAAGTTTCTTTCTAATCTCGCTTTGAACAATGACTAATCCAGATTCGACTGTAGATTATTTTAAGGTAATACTTACATGTACATCATCTTTCAGGTTATTATTGGAGAGATCTAGATGTGACAATGTGGAGAGATGGCAGGGACTGTCGTTCAGTATGACGGCGAGGTGCGACACCGTCTTGCCCGTGAGGCCGCACTGCGACAGCGCAATGTGACGCAGCCCGTCAGGATTATTAGCCAGCCCAGTTAAAATGCTTATAGCGCCTGAAAATTATTATTCACCATGACTGTAAGAGCGTCGGTGGCTCAGGGGCTAAGCATTTGACTTGCAATCTGCAGGTCCAGGTTCGAATCCCGCCATGCACCAATGTGTTTTTCGATTTTCGAATTTCATATGTACATTCCCGACGTTCTTACGGTGAAGGAAAACATCGTGATGCAACCTGCACATATCTGAGAAGAAATTCAAATATGTGTGTGAAGTCAACCCGCACTGGGTCAGCGTGGTTGACTAAGGCCTTGTCACCCCTAACTTGGGTAGGCTCCGAGCCCCTTGGTGGGGACTTATAGTGAGCTGATGGATGGATGGATGGATGGATGACTGTAATTTACTAATACAATTCGAATTCAAATAATTATCACGTTAGACAGGTTTAAGATTTAAATAGAATAGTCATGTCAATTAAAAAAAATGGAGTGGGTTCATTTAATCTATCTTGCTTAATTTGGATGCTGTTAATATGACCACACTACTACTCGTAACTTTTTTGCTGTAAACTTAATGACATCACACATCTACTGTTGAACAGTATCAGTACAGAACAGAGGAGCGCGGGACGTCAGTGTTAGCGTGAGGGAAGTCATTGGAAAACATTCTGCGTACAGATGATACAGAAGTCCATTCCCATTAATGATGGGGAACTGTAGAAGACAAGAATGGTCCATTACTAACACGACCACACGTCCCGTTCTCAGGTAGTCTGCTCCGCTGTCCATTCATCCAAATCTCCATCCAAATCTTCATCCATCATCCAAACGATAATTTAAAATATGTTTAATGTAAGAATCATATTCAAAGAATGCTGCGAATACAGAGAATGGGTGGCAATTTTTTTATTGAAGTGAAACTTCTTTATCGGCGTTGGAAAAAAATTTACCGTCACATTTTTCCGTTACGCGCCATCTTTTTTGTATTCATGTCTATGATAATAAAATCCTTTTGTTTAAACTTTATCTAATTTAACTTTATTTAACCAATTTCTGGAAAGTTGCATATAGATCATTTTGCGAAAAATGATCTATATGCAACGTAACGGAAAAAATAAGGCCTTAAAGAAGGTTCACTTCTTACGTGTGTACACTAGTACACGCACACATTTTTTTTTGGGATATGGGAACTGCGAATAAGGAGATTCTACTATAAGTATTAAATGATCACTTTATGCACCTTTGTCCTCGATATGGTTCTGTGAGAAGTCAATGGTGTGCATGGCGGGCGGCGTGCGGGCGCGCGCGAGTGCGTGTCCAAGGCGCGCGGCGTGGTCGTGGCGCAGCGCGGCTGCGCGCCAGCTGAGCCGCTGCGGGGGCGGGGCGGCGCAGCGCACCACGCGCGACAGCGCCTCCCACGCCTCCCCGCCCACGCGCACGCCGTCCCCGCACACGCCCTCGAACCACGTGTTGTGCTGCAGCGCGATCAGCAGCGGGATCAGGTCCCTGGATACATTCGTACTTGTATAGCTAATCACATTTAAAACCAAAAATTATTGAAATAAAAATCCTAAAATGCAGATTCTTCTATTAATATATCTACAAGAAAATTACCTTCACCTTTTACTCAGAGTTTTAGACGTACGGTTTTAAAAGAGACATAGTTTTTTTTAAATTCATGTGAAACATATTAAAAGAACTAGATTTTTCTCGCAACTTCGTCCGCGCGGAATAAAAAACCTTAATACAGCCTATGTTTTTATTCAGACTGTTATATGTATGCTAAATGTCATCCAGATCCATTGAACCGTTCTGGAGATACTTTCAAACAAACATCCATCTAAACATTACACTGATATTGTTCTATTGTGGATAATTCAATCAGTATCTCTATCAATTATAACCTATGTGTTATTCTAATGTATAAGCTATATTATTGTAAAGTTTGATTGAAATCTAATCAGTAGTTTTTGCATGGAACAGTAACAAACGTACATCCATTCTTACAATATTTCATGTTCATATTAGTATGATGTAAATTTACTCAATAATTTTTTTAAACAAGTCTCATTTGTTACACTTTAGCCATCAACATAATTATTTAGTTATGAAATAAAGTTGCATTTCACGCCTTCAATTTAATTCTAGTAAAACGCAATGATGATAAATTATAAGTTACGCATTACTAATTGCAGAACATATTTTCATGCTATAATTGATATTGAGTTTAAAACTGTATTGTTCCAAAACCAATAGGGTAACAACTTATTTGTTTATTCGTATATTAATAATAAAATCGACAACTTACGAAAGTATTTTTACTGAGAAAAATAACATCTTAAAAGT
>JAAOEG020000004.1:4456864-4467565 GCA_011763625.2 Papilio bianor
CTGCTACGTCCGACAATGGTTGAGACAAAGTAGACAGAAGTTCGTCAACATTGAGTCTTGACAAAGTTTGCCTTTACTTCTCTACTTCTCGTTCAGGACACATTCGGCAAGCACGTGTTGAACATTTTGGCTTACCAAACTTGGATGATTTTGTGCAGCTGTAATCGCTAGCTGTATTATCATTTATGTTATTAGAATATGATACAATTGTACCATTACATAAAAATATGCATACGACGATATCACTATATTTAAAATCTGCTAGTTTATTTAGTAGTAGAGTATTTGAGCGTCCGAAGCCTTGACAGGGGCGTTCGCCACGAGGTTCGGGTGAACGTCTGGGTCTACAACCTCACCTCGCACAAAGACTCCAGGCTCAACGTATGGCCTTCGTTGCGATTATTGAAGTCTGCTTATGTTTTTTTTGTGGTATTTATCCAATGGATATTAAACCGTGCTATCAAAGAGTTAACGCGCGTTTTCTATTGTATTCTATGTAAGACGCAATTTACACGTTTATTTGGGCATGCTTGTTCTCGAAGGGCTTTGATCATGCCAATTCTGATACGACGACTTCGTTTTATAATATTTGTTTAAACGAACGTTGACACTTGAAAATGAAACGCAATAAAAACATTTGTCATTACATTGACAGATTTCTTCATGGAAGAAGATGTCAACAGAATGATGTCAACGACCAAATTCAATTTTTGTTAAGTAATCGCCACTTGTAATAATTCCCAAAACCAGATGTAAGCAATTGCACAACTATACATGTTTTTTCTTCTTTATAATTAACAAACCTCCAGTTAGGGAGTTATTAAGTCAGTTCAGTTCAGTCCTTATTTATTTTTCTTTTTACGTCATATTAAATATTTCTCTGTAAAGCATCGTTCGTATTTTTGGCACAATTTCCGCGAATCAAGAGCCGAAATCAAAGAGGACGGTTGTCCTTCATAGAGTCTGTTCACCTCGCTATGCCTCATTTCGGGGTAAATGCGCATGTTATATTCTCATGGCGTCACATTTAAATGTTATGTTGCTATTTTGGTTTTACATTTGAATATGATCTTTACAAAACTTAGAAATTCGCACCAAAAGTACATGCAGGTTAAGTAAGGAATTGTATAACAATGCTATTTTCCTGTTACTTTAAATTCTATTTCAATTCCTCAGTCTCTAATTCCCTGTCACTAAATATTAGTCGTCAACACCGCATCCTTTACGGTAAAAAAGAATTATATCTTATTCTGAGAAATTCGTATTTGATTTTCCCCATTCGGCAATGGTAAAATGAACATAATAACAGGAAAATAGAAAATTACAAGTAAAAAATGGTACACTTTACATAAAATTTTAATATCCATCTGCAATGATCCGAGCCCCATTGTTCCATGGCATGTATAGTTGAGAGTAATGGCGCCATAAAAATGCGTGCAACATTCCTGGCCGTACAGCATGGAAAGAGGGGCATTTGAAGGTAATGCGGAGGGCACGGGCGAGACACGGAATGCGGCTCGCGAAACGGCTGAGGCCCTCTGCGGTGCGACTGGCGCGACGTGGCACGGCAACGACCGCGCGCATTCCATGCGTCTGATTCACGCCGCCGCCCGCCGCCGCCGCCCTGCACTCGCCGAACCGCCGCTTCGATTAGGCGCACAAACATTTAAATGCAACATAGATACATCTCTGTATAACCTAGTAGATTGCTCTGTTGCACATATTACTTTATATCACGCATTAATCTTAAAGATGTAGTTACATTTTGTAAGTACGTGGAACTGATACCTACGTCCGTAATATTTTTTGTATATTAGAAGTACTGTTATACAGAGATTGTAAAGTTATCACGCTGCTCGTTGCCCGCTTCTTTTATAAAAAAATAAAAAAATCTTATGACAATATAATAATGCCACTGAAAATTAAAATCACAGCAGATTGTGTCCGAGACACCTTACTATAAAATGGTTGTTTTAAAAAAAAACAAGATTGCGAATAACATTCTGCAAGACTTAAAACGTCAATTGTTTCTTTTTGTTATCTTATTAAAATGTATAATAATGATATATTGCAAAAATGTCAGCTGCGTCGGTTAATTTCAAAGGCGAAACTCTAAGCGATTTTGAAACAAAGAGCCGATCGGAAAAAGGCTGTTGTATCTTCGAGGAATTTCAATTGGGAGTAAGTGTATGTGAGTTTTTGCCGCCGCTGTCGAGTTCACCGGCCAGACGCCGCGGATTGTTCACGTCTTCCTTTTTCCAATCCCTTCGGTTCCGAATAAAGAACGACAACTGTTTACTAAGTAATAAATATGAATAAAGGATTGCCAACTTTAACGTAGGTACCTACCAAATACTATTTTATAAATACAAAGGAACAATTTTTAAAATTGGAATAGACTAGAATATCAATTTTAACATCTGTCTATATTATCTTAATACGAGTATTTAAATATTTTACACCTCTTACTTAAGAATATTCAACATTACTTATCTTATAGAGAATGAGAAGGATGGCAATATTATTGTAATGCAGGTGAGAGTGGAGACTCTTCGCTTGTCAGCGCGTTCAATTCAAACGTAACGGTCTCAGCTACGGATTGTAGGTGCAACGTTATGAACAGACGCGGTGCAGACTTGTCCTTCGTAGAATTCGCACTCACACACATAACGAATGCATCGCGCCCGCATTGGTATTTTTTTTTCTAAATCATTGTTAGACGCCCATACCACGTCAAATTTCGCAGAATCGAATTTTAGTTGGTACCTGAGCGGTGATACAAAGCCCGTATTATCAAGATCGATTTCTAATTAAATTTAGGTAACCAAGCATTATGTATATGTATATAAAAGGTATATTTTGGTCTCAATTAAAATTAGGCTAGGTTAGGTTTAATATTAATTAAAGAAAAAAAAGGAATACATATTTATTAACACCATTTCGTTGCAATTGATTTTTATGGTTTTTAACTAAAAGCATGATATTAGTTTTAAAGCTTTTCACATATATATTCGTATAAAAAAGCAATTGATCTACGTTAGCACATGTCTCATGTGCACTTAAGGCCTAGCAAGGGACGCGGCCCAAGCGTAGCGAGCACGTGGTCGCCGCCATTTTGAAAGCTCCCGTTTTGGCGCGAAATATTTACAATGACGGCAAATGTATTATAATTATAAATAACACTTGCACAAACATATTGTTTAATGTTTTAGCATTAGAATGCCATTATATATTCTAAAATACTAACTAAAGCTTATAAAATATTTAGTGAGTAGATAGTATCACCCCAGCCAGACAGGGTAGACACCCCTCCGGGGCTACGACCCTGTCGCGTCGCGCAAACCATTAAATTGTTTTACGTAGATATAAAAACTACGTTTGTGTTTCTAATAAAATAAACTTAAATATTTGATGCACGTCGAATAACGAGTATTATAACGAGGAGAGGTCCGCGACTTTGCGTATCCTTTACATATGTTGGTATACTTAATTATGTATCAATAAGTGTTTTGGTTAATTTTCAAGAAATTGTGCTGAAGAAATTTGTTTCATTATACTAACAAACAATTATTTACTTTCTGTACTTTTGCGGATAAATTGTAATTTTTTCTCTTATTGCTCGTCTAGGTTAAAATATAAATGTCTGTAAACAATGTTAGGTGACAGGGCCCAGTAATCTAGATTGCTTGAATAAAACAGAAGTTAAAATAAAAGTTAGTTTCTCTTTTAGTATACAAGGACATTTGATTTACTGCAATAGAAACGCTAGTACAACAAAAAATATGAATATCGGTTCCCCATTTCCCTAGTGGTTGGCGCCAAAACGTGGCATGGTACTTCCATGTTAATGGCTGCCGTTCATTGCGCCCGCTTGGGTGTATTGGCCGCAACGCGCTACGCGCATCCTGTCTACTACGTTTTTTGCATCCCTTTCGCACCCATTCCTTGAACTGGACGAGAAAGAGACGTCCTCATCACGTGCAGCGATTTTTGTGCTACAGAAGGACGCCCCACGAGATCAATGCACTCTCCGAGGACAGCGGGGCCGTTTTTATACGGGTCGTAGTCGGGGACCCTCCGGATGTAATAGGAATCTTAAAGGCGCCCCTCCTAAGATCGTATTTGGAAGGAAGACGCGAAAAGTCAACGTCTAGACGCGCGGGAAGTGAATAAAAGAATGTAAGTGGAAGGCATTCCACCCACCGGAATAGCAGGCGCATTGTGCGTGCGACGTCGTGGCGGAGTCTCAATACTTGCCGCTTGCCGCTCGCCGCTTGCCTTACAACTTGTATTTTTAGCGTAGTGGCCGTTTTAAAATAGATCCATTTTAATACCGGTTACCCACGCGTCTAAATTTATGCCACTTTATCTATGGTCCTCTATTGAAAGTGGCAATTGTTGATGCAATGATTTATGCTCGTGTTTATTTTTTAATTGCAGACTATCACATTTTTTACCTTTTTTATTTATTTATTTAGGGTGACTCTGTTTTATGTTAATAAGAAAGTTGTTGTATAGTGTTTTGGAATACTAAATAACTCTTAATGAAAGCAGCGTAGTATTGTTTGTTTGCGTTATCTCGACACAAATTCTTGTACTTTGACCCGTTTCACTATCTGTGACAAACAACAACAGCTGTCATGTATGTCGTAATTGTTTTTCAATGGACTGGCGGTACGCTCCTTTCATTTGTGGATAGGTTGCTAGTTCAATAATTATAATACTGTAATGATGGCTTTTTGCTTGTTTTGATTGCATCTCATTAAATACTTTATATTGAATGTAGGTCTTTTATTATTGCTAGTAAAGAGTAGACCTATTGTCAGATTTTTGAATGACTTATCACGGCTTATAGTGGCTTCTATTAGTAGTTTTATAAGAAATCGAATTAATGAGAAGAAATGATTAGGATTATCCGCGATTTAATTTTGAAGAAATTGTTTAAGCGATTACCTCGGCCTTTAAAAAAAGAAGTTTTTGTTTAGGTATCAAATGTTTGACGACGTCAATCGGGCGGGAGCAGTTGGCGTAGGTTAGGATCTTTTTTGGGCGTGATAACGATCGCACACGCGTCGTAAATGTTTTTCATTGCACAAACCGATATTTCATTAATTCCCTCAAAAGATATACGACTTTATTGCGGATGTAAATGATATAAATAATCTATTAATTCTTAATGAATTGATATATCAAAATATACTTACGATATGCTATTAAACATATTCATTGTGGACTTATTCGTTTATTGGTGAATAGGATAACAGGAAACTTCGACATATTCTAGTAACTTCCTTCAAAAAATATCCTTCTCTTTAAAAATAGTTTCGGTTTATAAAATATTGTGTAATATTGCTAATTACTTGCATTCAAGTGTGACGCAAATTGTATATGTTAACAGGAAGTGAACTGGTGGGTCCCATAAGACACCTATTATAATTTCCACAAATATGTTATTCTGATATATTTTTTTGAGAAATATATTTGCTTCAGAGACCATTCATATACTTTGTTAAGTACCAAATTTAAATGTTTTTTTTTATAAAAACGACATTATTTAAATTAAACTAGTATAAAATTCTTCATCACCCATCTTCAATTTTGCGCGTGTTACAAAAAACACGTTGGAATTACCACATTCATGTTTTAGTCAAATATATATCAGTAAATGGTCGCGATAAATTTGAAGGTCATCAGGAAAATACGCGAAGCTACTTACGGCCCTTGAATAATTAATCATCGGTCAACGCACCTGTCTCGTGCAAAATGTCGTATATTGATCGTTGTGAGTTTTCCTTATCGATTTAGCTTCAAAATCCAGTATAGATCCGGTATGTTCAAGGATAGATGACGTCCCAAGTTGATGCTTGCTTTCAAAAGTCAACTTTTTAGCCGTGACGCAAGCAATTATTAGTGGCTTTTTATCTTTTTAAATTTTATTTTGAAGCTTAACTTATAAAACATATAATTTATTGTTATTCATTAATTTGTTGTTTTGTTTGTCGGTATTATTATTTACCAAGATTGTTTATTGATTTATTTTTAGAATCATTTGTTGTTACAAAGAAAAATGTAAATGATTGAATTATCTATATCTATACATATAATAAAATTGGAATGTCTTCTGTCTGTCTGTCTGTTTGTTCCGGCTAATCTCTGAAATGGCTGGATCGATTTTGACGGGACTTTTATTGGCAGGTAGCTGATGTAATAAGGCTACGTTTATTTTAGAAAAAGAACGCGCGGACGGAGTCGCGAGCGACAGCTAGTTTTAAATAACATAAAGGATTTTTAGGATATACATAAACTTGTTTATAAAATGCATTCATGACAATATTTAAATGAAGTTAGAATGTTTTATCAGTTCTTGTTGTTGTTATTTTAACTTATTTCCTCGTTACGACTTAAGTTAAAAACTTTAAGGACATTGACCGTTCTGGTCCGACGCGCTTGAGATATATTGATAAATGAGAACAGTCAAGTCGCTGCCTCTTATATATTTAAATAGAACTTGTTTATTCTACAAGTGGTTTCATTAACCGCCATTATTGCTTGTAATTGTTGTTTAAAAACATTTTGTTAATGCTCCAGTTAAGTGCATATTACCAAAATAATTTACGTACACACCGTTAACTTCGTCTGGTTTATAATCAAAATGAAAACAAATCGCATTCCAGTAAACGGATGATACATTCCAGGAAAATTATTCACGTAAACTTATAATGTATATACTCGTATAGGAACATATTTTATATTGAATAAGTATGTTCAGTTCATACAAATTCAAATCGCTACCTTCTTTAATTAAATTAAGATTTTTTTTAGTTTTGTGATTTCATAAGCTATTAATGTACAATGAATATACGTTTTGTATATTGTTCGTTAAAGTTATTATTGATTCTGAAGGCATCGCCATATCTTATTCGGACGGAAGCGAGCCATGTGCGCAGCTCGGGGGCCACGCGTGCAGGGGACCTAACCTAACTGCTTCCTACAGGGTCAAAGGACTAACTCAAGGCTAACGCGGACAATTTTCCCAGTCGATATTCGCGCTGCCCTACACGCCTCGCTATCAGTCTACCATGTATGTAACCGTGTTTTCCATCGGTTTTTGTAAACATGTTTTTGTTTTGTAACACGATTTATCCATGAACCAAAAACATAGTAAGTTGATTCAGTTAAATATATTATAAGTAATTATTATTGTTTTTGTACCGTAAGAAAAAACAAGGGCGCGTCAAGATGTTGATGAAAACGGTAAAAAACATTATACAGTATACAAAAATTACCAACGTTTAAAATGGTGTATAGTTGTGATAGTTCACAGAGTGAGTACTGGGTTTTATTTTTAATAAAATGTAATTTCTTATAAATTTTTGTTTTAAAAATTAAACATGACGTAGTTGCCAGACACATTAAATGTAAATTCTTATTAAAAAACCTATGTTTTATCGAATGAATTCAAAATTGATTAATTAGGTCTCTTTTAAAGTAAATGTTAGTGGAATTAATTGTATTTAAAAATAATATTATAGTGTGACCAGCCAACTGGGAAGTCAAATGCATCCTGATATGTAACGGTCGAGGGTGACGGGCAAGGTCATTGACACCATTCACCCCTACGACGCCACACAAACATTTCACCGACGTCGACGCACTTTCCAATAGTCTGTGAACGTGTTTAATATTGTTTGTGTGCTGCATTGTACTAGTTAAATATGCCAATATCATTAACTGATACCTACTTATAAAATAAAACGAATGCATGTCGAGAATGCAAACTCATTATATTAATAACAGTTTTTTTGTCATTGATATAGTGCTTGAAATACGGTACATTACGTAGACAAAGGTTTGTTCATTATCCGGGTGGTATTTATGCGGAAACGTTCGACGGCACTAATGCAACTACGAAAATAAACACGAACGGGCCTTCCCGAATGACTCAATTGTTTACAATATTTTTAAGACGAATAAATACATAGAACTGAGTTCGAGTCACAGAATGAGAACAATGTAAAATGTACTGAAAGTGTTTTGTATCGTGTTTACTATTATCTATTCTTTATTTCACTTTTGTTTATATTGAATGTTGTTTTTACAGCGGCCAACTAATGATAAGGATCCTATGAATAACTCCTTTTGTTTATTTATAGATACTGTACAAACAATACTAAGCCGGTGTTTGTCATTCTGATGTACACCTCTCTTTTGCATCCTGACACGTCCAACAATGATCAATTCCTCGAAGCCATCATATATACTCACTCAGTTCATCATCTGCCCCCCTAAACAAAGTGTACTCGCCTCGAAGCGATTCCATAAAGTATTTCAAAATTTTAAGGATCTGACAATATCTTTCGATGAGTAACGTGCTTGTCACTTAATTTTCCTATACATTTTAACAGTTTTTATTGTTTCTACTAGCGATATACCACTCAAAAGTCATTTTGTCTAAGGGGCCAGGTTGAGAAGATTCCGCTGAAGAGTGCGAAAGCGTGCCCGCAGCCCCGTCACCAGCGCGCTTGAGGAAGAGAGATGGTTTAGTGGGTATGCTCCCCAGAATCCCACGTAACTCAATGTGTCCCCCCGGGCACAGAGTATGCATAAAGCATTCCCCTCTAAAAAAAAAGTTTGAGAAGATTCTCTGCCAAATAGATTTCTTAAATTTTTCTCTTAATATGAACAATTTAGTAAATTTTTTGAGAAACCTTTTGTTCTTATAATTATTAAAGTACCTCATTTGTTTATTTAATTTGAGGTATCGCTGACGATAATGTAATAATAATTAGATGATGTAATTAAAAACAACCTGTGTGTTATCGAAGAATGTTGTAACCGCAATGAACTAGTTTCTTGGTAAATCGTTTACAAAATACTGCTTATGAAACAATGCATAAGTGAATTGGACCGTCTCTCGTAAATACGCTTATTCTGCATACCGCTGGCACGCGTAACTTAGACCTATATTATTACAAGGTAACATGCATGCGGCGAGACGGTGTTCATCTTGTCCGCGAATGCATATCTTGCATTTCCATGTCTTACACGTGCCAATAATTCAAGATGTGCAAAGCGTTAGGAATGTCTAAGCAGATAATAACATAAATTGCTGTCCCTATGCACTCTTTGTGCTGTCACAATGCAATATACATCCCAGAAATTAAATATGTTATACAGGATTTTCGATTGCATCCATATGTATTGTGAAACTAGAAGTTCCTTGTCCGAACATAAAGGAATAATTCAACTCATGTCGTTTTTATAACTAGTATGATTATTTAATAATTTTAATTATAATTTTTTCGTGAAAAAAATCATATTTAGTGGAAACTTTATAGGATTTAGTTTTATATGACAGTTTAGTGATTATTTGTTTGACTATTACATTGCAATGGTACCAACATGAATGAATGACATTCTGTAGAAGGCAGTCGGGAAGGCCTCTGTCCAGTAGAGGGTAGACAAAATGTTGATGATGATTGCAACGTTATATTTCAACGATGCAGTTAATTTACTATAATTACAAATTGACAGATTATTTAATATTTTCCTGTTAATTAAACTGTCAGGTAATGTAGGTGAGTTAAGCTTGGAGATAGTGTTATGCAGCTGCAGGCTTAATTTGTGAAATAACAGGAGCAAAGTAATAATTAATTTTAAATATATCTCATTATTTAAACTAATAATGTAACCATAAATATATTCAATCGCCCGAAGTTTTATTAGGAGTTTAATTTGCTAGAGTATGTATGGGAGTGCTCACATTTCACTAATTTGCTATCTGAATAAAAAGTTAAATGTGTTCTACGATTACTCTACGATCTAGTGTATCCATTACCAACTCGACTTAGTTGTGCCAGAGTGTGCCAGTGCACACACTTAAACCACCAACCGATCCCATCAATCTATTTGGCGTCTAAAGAGTCTCAGGTCTGCGGAGGCTCTTAGATGGAGATTTTTCCTTGTGACGATTTACGAAATGTCTTTAGTATGCGTGTCGAACATATACCAGTTAACAAAAAATACAAAATTCGGGAATACAGAAATAAAAATAAACTAAATTAAAAAGTTTATCGAAGTGTCCACTATAATTATTTTATTTATTTGTATGTTTTTATAAATTAAATAGAGATCCAAACATTTTTAACAAATACATTATTTTGTGTAATTGTATTTGTTGATAATGCTTAGCCACGACTTCTTCCTACGACATACACTCCTTTTGTCAGCGACTTTTCCCATCAAGATGAGTTGGAGGAGGTCATGCCAGAGTCCGTGGCCGATGTAGGCTACTTATTTCATCTTGACAGTTTTGCTCTTTGCAAATCTAATAACTGACAGACCTAAACGAATGTTTTCAACAATCCATATATTTTTATTATTACCTTTTCTGGAATGTGAATGATGGTATAGGAATCGTTCATAATATTGTTGTTGCTCCAAACGCACGTGCATTCCTGCTGTTTTTAAAACGCACCTGTGCCGTTAAAACATCTGCCGCAGTGCTGCGTCGGGATTTGTCACTGTTATTTGGTTTTATTTTACTTCAATACCACCTTTTTATTTTAAAGGGCAGATTAAATTATATTTTTATAGACATAGCTTAAAGCAAACAAGTAAGTGTTACACCTCATATATCAGCTTCTACTACTTCTATTAAAGAGTCATCTATTGGTTACTTTAAACCTCGCCCAGTGACCA
>JAAOEG020000004.1:4484019-4498504 GCA_011763625.2 Papilio bianor
ATATGTGTAGATTGTGTTCTTTACGATTTGGATGTCTCGGATTATTATTCCATAGTACCTAAAATTATTTTTACAATCTTACATAACTAAAAATTAAATCTATACATACAATAAAATTGGAGTGTCTGTTTGTAATATTGAAATAATAGTTTTTTACTACATATGAATATATATACGGTACATACACCAAAAGAGCATTTTTTTCAATTTTTGTCTGGCTGTCTGTCTGTTTGTTCTGGCTAATCTCTGAAGTGGCTGGACCGATTTTGACGGGACTTTTATTGGAAGGTAGCTGATGTAATAAGTAGTAACTTAGGCTACGTTTGTTTTAAAAAAAAACTATAACTATTTTAGAAAAAGACGCGCGGACGGAGACGCGGGCGACAGCTTGTTTTAAATAATATTATTAGCTGGAAGTACTTTAGTAACAATGATTTGTTAAGAATGCATTAAAAAGGAATGGTTAGGAAGGAGACAATTTATCTTTGCAAGTGCAATAGAGCAGATGTAGGCCATTAGCTAACTGACTATTCATATTTCAACCAGTACACAAATATTATAATACTATACTCATATATATCCGACTTAATGATTTTAACCTTATGAAGTTATCTGACAGCCGCATGTTACAGGACATATTATTTTAATACAAGCTACTAAAAATTAATTAGACAACTCAGATCTACTTAGTCTACGCGCGCCACCCAAGGTCTGTTATCACTCACAGAACTTATAAATCAAATTTGGGCCACCATTCCCTAGTTCCGAGGCTGTGCAGACAGCTGCAGTATTTTCTAAATAAAGATAGCTCCATCGACATATTCCACGATAAATTACCAGTGTTTTAAAAATAATAGGGGTATTGAATCCTAGTGCAGTCGCAGACGTCTAATATTTGTATTTTGTTTTGCAATATTATGTCATACACTATTTTTATTTTAGTCCTTAATTAAGACCAGTTTAATCACTTACTTACTTACAGTCTAATTTGTAGATTATACTGTTTTGATAACTTTATTTTTTACATAGTTTGAGTATTTATTGATTGTTTACGCACCTACATATATATTTAATGTACGTTAACTTTATCTATAAGTGAATTTACATGTTGCCTGCAACCTGTAGTATAGTATTAAAAACTGATGTATGAACACATGTATTTTTGTTGACGAACCAAATAAATAAATAAATATATCTTCTTGTGTGAGTTACCTGTGCTATGTGATCAATGCCGTTAAAGAAACATTTTTGCTGTTTCAATGCTTCCCAAATTTGAGCCTTTTGAAGCGCTTCTTCCAAGGCTGGTTGTAAGTAGACAAAGACTTTTTCTTTCAAATAACTGCATTCAGTATCTGCCAATATTTGAATTTTATTCTAATCAGTTTTTATAGGGGATTAAAACTAATAATTTTATGGAAAATTGATTGTGTGTAGTTAACGCTATTTTCTATAGAAAAAAACTGCTTTTGTAAGTTCTACTGTTGAATTTTTATACTAGTTTCATATATTGTAGGGTGGCCTCCTTATAAAGAATGTCTTATACTTGTACTGTAAAACTGTACTGTCTTATACATGTAAAACTTGGTGTCGCCAGCAATTCCGTCCTCGCGGAATTAAAATTAAACTTAGTATCCTAAGTGTTATTCGTGTTCTTTAACTGTGCCAAATTTCGGTAAGATATCTTTCACCGTTAATAACAAAAAACTATGTATCCCTCGAGAACTGTAACTATCTCCATCATCCGTCCATCCGACCATTTAAACTTTTGCATTTTCGATATTATTAACATATTTAATTTAATGGGCTTCAAGTTAAAAAATCTTATTACTCAACCCATTCAGTGAGACCGCCTCGCCCTGCGTGATGTACCTAAAAATCTAAGCGGGGTGTGTAACGTGTTGATATATCGACATACTCAGAAATGGCGACAACTGTTGTCGCTCTTTTTTACTTTCTTCGTATTCTTCAATTTCTTGTAACTTCTCTTCACTTTCCTCCAGTATTTCGTTCCAGTTGGCGCGTGGTCTTCTTCTCCGTGCTACTGGAAAGTCTATTTCTGAGCAAGGTAAGCTGTTGGGTAAGGTAAATGCAGCTATTTCGTTTTGAAGTTCATTTGCAAGTGATTTTAATTCTTTGGATTTGCCTTTACGATCCGTTGTTCTCCCAGTCATTATATTTTATTTATTTGATGAGTTTTTATTTATGACGTTCTTCACTGACATTAAAATGACAAAATGCTTTGTTGTTATTTTTGCATCATTATAAATTTTAATAAGGTTTTTCACTTGCCTGTTAATTCATTATTTTTATAAATTACATTAAGTCAGTAGCAAGGATAAAGACAATATAATATGTATAATGTGCAGGATAATATTCGTAAAGTTTTGTAAACTAGCTTAAAAAAATTTAACTATTAGCCCATGTGTTCTTCCAGACTATATTCTATATTTATGCCAAATTTCAGCGAGATCCGTTGATCCGTTCTGGAGATGCTTTCTTACAAACATCCATCCAAACTTTTTATTAGTAAGATTTACTTGAACCGCGTCATCTTCGCGTCTTATTTTTGCACGCCACTTCATAGTAAACATCCCAGAAGATGTAAAAGTTAGGCTTTCGAATAAATTATAATTAATTTTGAAGATTGGTGTAAAGTATGAAGAAAAAGAAATTAATATTTCATATAGTATATTTAAGTGGTTTAATTTACAAAAATCTGCATATGCGATTACTCTTATCTCTGAGCATTACCACCCAAAGTTAAATAATAAATTAAGAATATTTATTAAATAAAGTTAATACCTAAATCAATGGTAATAAATACTAATTGCGATCTCTTAGTAATTGGAGAATTTTCCAGTGACTTGCGAGATCCAGTCTAGATAGTGCGCAACCTTGACGTAGACGCCGGGCACGCCAGATTGGCCGCAGCCGATGCCCCATGACACGACGCCCACTAGCTGCCAAGTGCCGCTGCGCTCGCACACCAGGGGGCCGCCGCCGTCGCCCTTGCAAGCGTCTTTGCCTTCCTCACCGCCCGCGCAAATGAATCCGGGGTTTAACTCGTAGTTGTAGCCCAATCTGGTCTGTTTCAACTGTTGTTGGCACTGACCATGAGCTAGGATTGGTACGTCGACTTCTTTCAGAATGTTCTGGTATTTTCCATAGTCCCCGAATGCGTCTTTTCCCCATCCGGTAGTCCAGCACCTCTGGCCAGCGTACTCGGTGTACTTGTCTGGTAGGCAAGCAGGGCTGATGTGTGGGTACTTGGTCCAGTCGACAGGATGCTCCAGTTTGAGGATGGCGAGGTCGTTGTCCAGTGTTCCGGCGTAGTAGGTCGGATGTACGTGAACAGACACCACATCCCTCTCGATGTATGGGTAGAACTCGACGTCATGGTTCACGTCCCATTCTCCTAGCCTCACTCTTAGTTCGAAGCCTTTGTATCTACAAAGATAAATTAGTTTTCAGAAATTGCTTTGATGTCACGGCTATGCTAAATACTGGCTATCCTTCCATCTCCTCATTGAATTACTAAATTTCATTAACTTTAAAAATCATCCAGACATTAAAGGGACATTTTTTGTCTTTAATCAAAAATAAAACGATGGTCATCTAATACTTACGATTTAACGCAATGAGCAGCGGTCATAATGTGAAGTCCATCGATGAGGGTACCACCACAGACGTATACGGATTCTTTCGGGTCTTTCTTTAGAATTGCCGCCTGCCACGGGTATTCGCCGAATTCACTATCGCCATCAACGTATGATGGGGTCTTGATTCTTCCATTTATGCCCTGCGAGTGTCGGATTCCGCACTGGCCGCGGTTTGACGCCTGAGGACGCAGAGGCCGGCGACAGCAGACTTGGTTCTGTTGGCAGCGTTGAGGACTGGGGCGACCGAAGTATCCCTGACGCTATAAAGATAATAATATTTTAGTTTTCCTGTCATACAATTCACAATAAAACTATAACACTATATTGGCCTACAATTTACTTAACTACTATTAAATTATATTACCTCTTCAATAGATTTCTCTAAAGAAACTTCTCTCTTCCTTCTGTTTTCAGGAAATCGTACACTCTGGCCGCCCCGGTTTGCCCCAGGACGGTGAGAAGGAGCAGTTAAGGATCGGGAATAAGCATATCTGTTAGCGTAGCTATTTTGATTATCAGCTGTCACATTAGCGGACCTCTCGAGGTTCGGGTTATAGAAACCATTGTTTTGATAATTATAATCAACGTGGTCATCATGATTCGTACTATCATCGTCGTAATAGTCCTCATTACAAATTTGTGGTTCCGGAGAATTGTGGGGACTTGATTTGTAATAACCGCCGTAATGAGGCGAGTGCGGGGAATATATTGGAGGAGGGTAATTATGATGAGGGACAAATTCGTGGTGAGGATACACGGGAGGCTTGTTATGGTAAACATTGTAAGGATTGTGATGATAGTAATGTTCATGCTTGTTCAATAGATATAGTTTCTTTTCATGAAATAAATTACCGATTTTATTGACGACGTGCTCATTAGGAGTCACATGTAAATTGACAAATGGTTTAACGATTTTTTCCCCGTAGTCATTTTTGGTCACTTGCACGGCTAGCAAAGGGTTAACTGACAGCAATCCTAAATTAATGCCACCACCGTTTAAAGCTGGACCGTAAGGATTGTATATGGGATTAGCGTTGAAAGGATTTATGGGATATCCACCGTGGGAAGGCTGGGGCAACCCAAAAGAGACACCAAACGTGGGCTGCACTTGTTTGTTGTTATTACCGCCACTTCCGCCGTAGCCGGCCATTCCGAACACGCGCTGCAGTAATATCGTATTTTGTAAATAAAATCATTTCAAATGTATTGTTAGCTATTTGTCAGTGCCCATTGTTTAGTTTTTCTTTTGTAAGATATTGCAACTGGATAGGATCCACCCATAAACTGTTGTTTATTCACATCCAGTTACAATACACGAGTAATTTGTTACCCCAGACTGTTTTGATAATAATGATCATGAAGGAAAACATATCAAGGATTTTAGAGGATGTAAATTTTCAGGAGAGATCAGTATGGATAGCGAAGTTATGTATATGTTAGTTTATATTTCTACAATTCCAAATATTAGTTATACTTACTGGTTCAGCTTCCTTGTCTGCGTCATCCTGTTTATCTGCCGCTTCTCTTTTGCTTATGCTTTTGACGGTTGTTTGATTTTGTTTTGCATCAACTTCTAAATCTGAAGCCACAGTTGCGTTTAAGTTGTCCAATTGTTCTTCAGTAAGAGCTGCGATCTCGCTGCCTTTGTTACGAGGATCGATAGGCAAGTATAAATCGTCCCTGCGGCCAATTATTTCTTGACTGGGACATTGGTCGTAGTTCACACAGACGCAATCGAATCCTTGAGCTTTTGGTTCGTGGTAACTTTGTTGGTTGCTTTGACCGAAAGTTGCTGGACCTTGATTGTAAAGGTTATTAGCGGATCCCACGTGAAGTTCTTTCTTGTAAAATTCTGTATTTTGAGATGCGTAACTTCCTAATGAGTTGCTGTATTTCTGATCATCGAAAACGTTGTTTGCATATTGGTTAGGTAAAGATTGAGATCCAATATTGGCACTTCCCTTATTAACATTGGTATGACCAAATTGAGAGCCATAAACAGTATCTGCTTCGTACACTGGTTTAGTATACAATGGATAGTTTCCTGTCATAGGCTTGAAACCTCCTGATGTAATTGAACTGTAGTCACCACCGGATGCTGTTATAACATCAGATGACTCATGAGCAAAGTTTTGTGATCCTAAATGTCCAATAGAACCAACAGGTATTGCTACAGGTTTAATGATAACTTTAGGATCTTTTTCAGCATCGCTGTGAACGTAGTGATGGTGGACGTGTTGTTGCACGATGTCGGTTTTGATTCCAGTCTGGACGTTAGCAGGTACTTTATTGTATGTAGGCTTAGAATTTTCAAAAGCATAAGGTCCCTCATTTGCATATATTGGTGGCTTTGTTACGAAATTACTTTCATGGGCGTTATATACACCACTGCTTTGAGAAAATTGGTAATTGTTACCAGAAAGGCCGTATTTGTCTGAAAAACCTGGACGAATGTTGCCTCCGTATCCAATTCTCTTGGGCGGCAGCTTTTGAGGACGGGAAGGATATGGCATCGGTTTTGGTGGACCGTAAGCTCTTGGAGGTCCTCGGATTGGAATAGAAGCAACAGGTTTACCGATTGGCTTAATGTCCACGGGCTGAGCGTAAATGAGGTCGTCGGGAGATACATAGGTCCGCTTTTCTTGAGTTTCCCCTTCTTCACACTAAAAAAGGACATTAATAACATCAGTAACATACAGCAAATACAGAAATGTAATAATTATTATTGAAAGGAATTACAAATAATAATTTAGTTCTTAATAAACTAACCTGGATGAGTCCTAAAGTACATAGACGATCTTTAATCAGATTTCTCGCTTCGCTATCATCTCCCGCATCCAGTGCTTCCTTTATCGTGGGATCACCGTACACTTCATCAAATCCGCCCAAACTTCTTCCTTGTTTACCATTAATTAATTCATCTACAATTCCGTCTAGTACAGTCTCATTAGTTTCGAGACTTTTGTCCTGAGCGACAGTTAGGTGCTCGCCTTCTAATAATTCAGTCGATTTGTCCTTTTGTTGTTCTACTTCGGTATTTTTCTCGTTTCCCCAGGACCATTCCGCTGTTACAACCGCTATTGTAAGTGATAGCAGTAAACAACTTGATAAAGACCACCGCATGTTCTGTGAAATAAGAGTAGCATTGAAATATTGGTGTTATTTAATCTCGTTTAACGGTGTATTTAAAACGATGATGTTTCGAAACTCTGAGAGCGCTTTTACTTTCGCAGACGGTCGGTATTATGTAAACTCGAATAATGCCAGCTAGCGAGCGACCGAGCCTGCGCGCTCACTAGCGTGGGTATGCGAAAGCACTCTCACATGTCGAGTAAGTGACTTATTACGTACAACCGTAATGTATCTTTACTTACAGGTGTTTTTTTTTAATTATGTTGCAGTATCTAATGTACAATATGGTATGTGGCAGAGAACGTATAACATATTGAATAATTAATAATTTCTTTTCCAAAGATGCGAACGGAAGCAATGTAAAAGACACTTAAACATTATATGACTTCGGCTAATGGGTTTGTTTATTGTTTTTGTTATGAAAGAAAGTGAATTGGTGTCACTGTCGATCCGAAACCGGCACAAGAAGCTATTTGGTAAGCACATCGCGTCTATGCGTCATCTTTTCACGTAACAAATCCGCAACCGCATTATGCAATTTATGAGTTGTAGCTCATTATTTAACATAGTTCTTTTTGTTTACTGATTTTTACTTATTTTATTATAGTTTTATAAGTAGTTTAATTCTTAGAATTTATCCCTCGAAGCATTGTTTAAATGGAAAGTTTAAATGCAGTTGGCATCGTAAGTCCTGATACGCGTCGTGAGTTAGAGAGCTTGCTACATGCTTCGTTAGACAGTGAAAGTATTGTGAACAAGCCTATCGTACATTATTACATAGGAAAATGACATGATAGTCATCTCTTATACTTATGTAATGTAGTGAAATAACATCAAACCGGTGTTCGTACATAAATTCAAGATACGTTATGTTGTACGAATATTCAAAAACATATAGTCAGATTTAACTTTTTGGAAACACTATTGTTTAAACATTAAACCAATAAGTATTGGAGATCCACTAAATTTTATCGATAGTTCTCGGTCCTAATAAAATAAATATTCACCATATATTATTTGTTATAAATAACTAAAAAAGGGGTTAAGCTAATACACACTGACTAATATTATCACAGGCTCTATAAACTTACTTTTTCGTACACTTTTTCCTTTTTAACACTAATAAATAACAACTTGTTTTAAGTCGTTTTCACCACTTCACCGACGCTCTGTTTGCGTCCGAATGACTGCCACCACTCCGGCGGCAACGCTTTATACTTCAACCAACGCAAAGATGCACGCTGCCCGATTTTGTAAGATGATCGACTCATGCTTGTACCATTAAACTCTAACGGAGATAATATCGCCAAACAGTATCGTAGTTTACTACGAGAAAGTGTTCGAGTGGGACCATTGTTAATGTTTTTGGTACAGGGTCTGACGTCAATATCATTGATCAACCCTCCGGATCATTCACGTTTGGGTTCTGAATAAGCGTGATGCAACTGGGATGTCATCGGGGTCACGATAGCGGATTTGCTGTGTTAGGCGTCTCGTAAATGTCCTTGTGGTTTATATGAGGCAGGAAAAAAATAATTTAATTTCAAAACATAATGGAGTTGAATTTAGGATACTCCATGCTCCAAGCATATGACCAGTAGTCGTATCCTTTCATGGGACAATAGTATATGCTTTGTTCGAAAATAGATATCTTGGCAAGGGTTTACTTATTGTTCACAGAATTAGATCTAGATGGTCATCTCGTGGTTTAATTTCACTAATATAATTTTGCTTGCAAAGTATACGTTACACCATTTATTTAGTAATATTCTTAATAATAAAGTAGCGAACTTTATGGAATTACATGCGTTGTCCTCATAGTTGGCTTTGTTCCACTTTCACTATACATTAAAGGAAGCTTGGTCTACTATCAAGCTTATAAGAAAATATTGCCTAATATATATAGCAATCAAAACATAGTTGAAGTCGTTATTGATTGTAGAATACGCATGAGCTAACAAGTAGTTTTGTCGTATAAAAGATTTCAACGCGTTTAACATGTGTCTTATTTGCATGTGGAAAAAAAATCTTTCGTTTGATATTTTGTTAAATATGGTATTTTTCTTGTATTGTAAAAGTATTTTGTTTCCAGAACTTTTGTCATTTGGGATTATAATCAAGTGTACTTGATAAGAAGCTTAATCATCATATTTATAATTAGCATTTGCTCGTGACTTTGTCCGTGCAGAATTAAAATAAATAGTCTATAACAGTCGGTGATAGAGTAGTTTTCCAACAGTGAAAGATCATTTTACAGATCGGTTCAGTAGTAACAAAACCTATCCAATGAAAACAAACAAAGTTCATCTTTATCATTTTAATGTTATTATATTAAAATGATTTGAAAATGATTAATAAATTTACTGTGTTTATAAGTACTGAGTATATTCATAATTAACTCGTTAACTGATAACCCCAAGTGCGCCAGTTAGAATAAAAACATTTGGTTCAAAGTTATTTATTCGTACATATATGTGATTCAAAATATATTAATGTTGTTGTAATTGTATACCAGGATGAATTTGGGCATTGCGTAGAGGGCTTGCATAAGAGGGGCTTTCCAGCACAAACGCGAACCGGACTTGCGCGGGCGCAGCGGCGCGGCTTGCTGCTTGCGCAACGGTTCGCTGAACCAGATCTATGTCTTCAATACAACTGATGCATGTTATTGTTTAAAATGTAACAATGCTGCATTACTTAATACAGGACATTCGCATGCGTCATACGAAGAAATCGTATAGGTTTGTAGGATTGACCTTTATATTAAACGGCCTAAAACTAGATAAAGCGAAATGAAATAAAAATTTGGAAGGTAAATAACTGTGCGATGTTTGTTTGCGTTTATATTCTAGAAAAAGGTGTTAAGTTATGAAGTCAAGGTGTAAATTAAAAGGATTTTCAATTTAATTTTTATTATAATGCAAGCTACAATTTATATTTGGAACTAGCTGTCACCCGCGACTCCGTCCGCGCGTTCTTTTTCTAAAATAAACGTTGCCTCAGTTAGTCCTTATTACTTAAGTTACCTGCCAATAAAAGTCCCGTCAAAATCAGTCAAGCCATTTCAGAGATTAGCTGGAACAAACAGACAGACAGACCGACCAAAATTGTAAAAAAAATATTTTGTTGTATGTACCGTATATATATTCATATACATGTAGTAAAAAACGGTTATTTCAATATTACAAACAGACACTCCAATTTTATTATATGTATAGATTGCGCTTACCGATATCCTATTATTACTAATGATAAAGAAGAAATTCGGACGGTACATTGCGGTCGCTCATAAACAAATCTGTTACGGTTAGAGTTAAAAATTATTAGATTTCTTACGTAATCGCAGCGATGACTTCCGTTGCAGAAAGTGCAATGAACTTATAGCGATGCAACGAAGCAACCTGAGGTAATGAACATCAAAGGCATTTTTCATTTTTTTTAATACGCATTCGTTGAGGTTTAGATAGCACTGTGAATCGTATTATGCAATAAAGAATAAGTTACAACATTATACTTCCAGTTATCTAGCCACTACTAACTACGTTAGTATGTTATTTTAGTCGTTAAGAGATTATTTTACATGAAAGTTTTTGTGAATAATTTAAGAAAGAGTTTTTAATTATGACCAAGTAACTTTATCCGGGATTACTTTTCTTTGTATAATATAATACAAGGCATCCTGATATTTCGAAAACAGTTGCTCACATCAAGTTCGGTCGTCAATTCATATGGCAATGTCTTCTTGTTCATTAAGGATTACTTAATTGCTTAAGGATTACTTAAATGCTTCTACTTATATTTATGTTTATAAAGTGTAATAAAAGAAAAGAATTGCTTTTATTTAATTACTTGATAGCTTTTACCCGCGACTCAGTCCGTGCGAAATTAAGAAAAACTTAATAATTAGCCTATATGTTCTTACAGACTGTGATCTGTATCTGTGCTAAATTTCATCAAGATCCGTTGAGCCGTTTTGGAAGATACCTTCTAACAAACATTCATCCGTTCATCTAAACTTTTGCATTTATAATACACTAGCGGCCCGCTCCGGCTTCGCGCGTATAAATCTGATAAATCTCGTAGGGTTCAACCTGCGTTGGTTGCAATATAAGCGTAAAAAATGTAATTCTTTACGATATCACATTAGAAACCTCAAAAATAACAGTCTTTCTCCACTATTTAATGGATGTTATTATACATATAAATCTTCCTCTTCAATCACTCTATCTATTAAAAAACCGCATCAAAATCCGTTGCGTAGTTTTAAAGATTTAAGCATACATAGTGATATAGGGACAGAGAAAGCGACTTTGTTTTATACTATGTTGTGAAGTAAGATATACTAATTAAAATTAAAACTTTTTAGGGAGAACGGAGTGTCTTTATTATCAATAACAGAGTTTTTGAAATACTTTTTTCCAGCAATTTCATAAATAAACATGAAATGTTATTATGCCTGGAAAAAACTGTGTTGCAAGTTCTGAACACGGATTTTCCGAATTACTTCTATTGCAATGGGCAGCGAAGGTCAAACAAGTCTTATTCTTGAACACAAAATCTGTGGAGTTGGTTGCTTGTTTGCATTTTATTTCGAGAGTGAGAATTTCCTATATTAGTTCTGTAGCTTGTAATAAAAAAATATTAAATGAATACATTTTATAATTTTAAAATTATGACCTCAAAACTAAACCTATAAGTAAAAACAATGTAGACTTTGCCACGCTTGTAATTTACGATTTATACATTTTCCAATTATTGATTTAAAATTAAGATAATTATTTGAAATTGATTTAATTAAATACCTACCTAGTTATTTAGTTTTATTTATTATCGTAAGTATAGAAAAGATTATATTTATTGTATATACACTTTTTCAAACAGAAATGTTTAATATGTATAATTTAGAAAAGTTGTTAAAACTTCGCACTTAAAGAGTAAAACTACTTTTATAATGCAATAACTTGTAATTATCATCATGCGCTCACTTGACGTCCCCACGGACGATCTCGGAAACTAACCTAAGCTAGTGGGGACTAGGCCTTAGTCAACAAGCTCAGTGCAGGTTGCATCACGATGTAATAATTCACGATAAGAACGTCAGATAAATATACATATGAAAATTGAAAAACTCATTGGTACATGGCGTGATTCGAACCCAGTACTTGCAGATTACATGTCAAGTGCTTAACCCTTGAGCACCACTACATGTTGTATAATACATATTTTACTTTAAATGAATAAAGAAGTTAAAATAATTTTAGTATGTACACGACTCCATGCATCTTCTGTGTTAATCAAATCAATGACCTAGTTTCGGTCGATTGTATGATACGGCCGCGTAATGCTGGGATTCCCTACGTTCCTGCCAAGGACTCCTGTCGAAACGGCATTCGGGACACTTCGGGTTTTTACACGTATAATGCTGTGTTAAGGATATTTTTTCTACTACTTGTGCATAACAACTTAATTGAAGTTACAAATATCGAGTGATACTTTACTAACATCTGTTGTTTTTAATTTGTTCTAATACTTAAGTTGTAATGAAGATAATGATTGTGTTATACTGTGAGAAAACTTGCAGATGCTTTCTCTTAGATATGTGTGTAAAATGAATGATCATAAATTTCTAATTAAACAATACTTCATTAACTTTTTTGTTCATTAAGATGTCTTTGAGAGAGAGAATTTCGTACTTAAAAAGGTTGCTTTTGCTTTTCCAATGACCAGGGAGCGGGGGTGATGACATTTACAATCATAATATGTAGCATACATTATATAAATAACGAGTTTTCACTGCTGAAACACCTGGCAGAAATGTATATTGACATCCCTCTCATTTTCTGTGTAAAAAACTGGAATCTAATTAGTAGTAAAGTTAAACCTACAAATTTAGAACGAAAACAAATTCTGTATTAGTTTTCGAAGCCTGTAGACAATGTAATATTCGATTAGCAACATCGCTAGTAGAATCGACAAAATATGTCAAAATATATAAGTAAACTAGTGGCCTGCTCCGGCTTCGCACGGGTATAAATCTGATAAATCGCGTAGGGTTCAGCCTGCGTTTGTTGAAACGGAAGCGGTAAAAATGAAATTATTTACGACATCACATTAGAAACCTCAAAAATAACAGTATTTCTCCACTATTTAATGGATGTTATTGTACATATAAACCTTCCTCTTCAATCACTCATATGTTAAAAAAAACCGCATCAAAATCCGTTGCGTAGTTTTAAAGATTTAAGCAGTCCAGGAGTAATACATTATGATTAGGAGTAATACATTTTTTCTAGGGGCCACGTCTCTACTTGAATCAACGCCATCTATTGCTAACTTTTGTTAATACATGAACCGCTAAGAACTCATTCCCAATAAATTACCAGTGAACTAAGTAGTACCGTATTTCTATAAATAGATGGCGCGAGTGAGCTGAACAAGCTTCATATTTGTTAGTGTTGGATATTTCCGAAAGATGTCACTTTATTTATACGATTTTGGTAAAAAGCTCGTTTACCTTATGTTGTATATATCATAAATTCATAGTGCGCTGCTTGGTCTAGGATGTACTTTACCTATCTCTGATGCAATTAAAAAGCTCTATTTTATTGCTCTAGGTGCGTTAATATTGCCATTTTTTTATTTCTATAAACTATAATACATTGCAGACTTAATAAATCATTTTAATTGGATAATAATATTTGTGATTATGCCTCGCTGCATTGTTGTTTTACTTACTTAATATAAAACTTACACAATACTGTAAAAAAACTTAAATATTAAGACACTTAAGTTACTTTAATTAACCAACACGTTATTGTATTATATTTTGAAGTCCAAACAAGGCGTAAATGGATTGTGTAAGTGCGTTGGTACTTTGTAACTTTATTAGTAAGTCTAAATTTGGTAAAGTTGGCATTGTTCGAAAAGTGTTGTCATTAGTTAAATTACTTGAGTCAAATATGGTGTGAAAGATTTCACGTATTAAGGTGACCATTTAGTCCGACAATAACAGCGTCACTTTGAATAGTTTTAATAATTTTAGAAATGCGATGTTTAGAAGGCCTATTTTCAGCAATGGGCAGATATAGGCGTTTTATCTAGAGGGGAATGGTAGTAGGGGACTGGGGGTACGCGGTAGTTATGTGGGAGCATACTCACTTACCCTTTGGTTCTTCTATGCATGGTGGCGAGGTCATGGGTACGCTTTCGCTTTCGACCGCGACACGGCCTGTTGAGAATATAAAGGCATTCATCATAATAATCATCTGATGATGATGATTATGATGATGATGGATGGTTGGATGAATATTTGTTTGAAGGTATCTCCAGAACGGCTCAACGGATCTCGATGAAATTTGACACAGATATAGAACATAATCTGGAAGAGCACATAGGCTGCTTACTAAGTTTTATTATGAACGAGCTGTCGCCCGCGACTTCGTCCGCGCGTTTTTTTCCTAAAATAAATGATTTTCTTCTAAAATAAACATAGCCTAAGTTACTCCTTATTACATAAGCTATCTGCCAAAAAAAGTCCCGTCAAAAACGGTCTAGCCATTCCAGAGATTATCCGGAACAAACTGACAGAAAGACAGACAGACAAAAATTGTAAAAAATAATATTTTGGTGTATGTACCGTATATATATTCATATACATGTAGTAAAAAACGGTTATTTCAATATTACAAACAGAC
>JAAOEG020000004.1:4767428-4782088 GCA_011763625.2 Papilio bianor
GTTTTGTGCCTATAAGTAATACAATAAATCAAATATTAAGACAATTGCTTCGCATTTTCTCTGTTGGCTTCCATTTATTTCGGAAAGTTATTAAAAATTTTCAAAGATCTTGACGCAGTTCAGCCAAAATAACCTCTCATTATCTAACATCTAAAATACTGTATTGTACATACTTACATTAATCCCTTGAGTAACGATTTATTTTAAACTTTTTAACACATTGAAGGGATTTCATTTTACTGTAATGTTAAATTCCAATGACGAGTCAGGTTCGTCATTTATAACTTGTTTCACTCGTCAAATGTACCCAAAGGGTTAAATAAAAATAGTAAACCATATAAGTCTCTAAAAAAACTTGAAAAAGAAATTTGTAAGCTTTAAAAAGACCATAATTATCAACATTAAGGTGGAAAAGTGGAACAAGTGGTTTGTTCAGGTTTAGGTCCGTACTTTCATTAGCAGTCGTTTGCTCGCGTAATTTCAAATCCTCGGCGGTTCCTGTATTTGTTAATTGGCTTTTATGTCCCGGAACTTCGCTTTGTGTTCTACCAGTTTAAACAAGGAAACAATGTACTTAACTTGCTTATTTCAATATATATAACTTAATACTTGTGATAAGTGATTTAAAAATGTGTTCGCAAAAATATTTTATCTTGATTAGTTGTAGAAAATCACTGTCATTTAAAAATATCCGGTTAAGGAAAATGGGATCTTCTTAAATTATTTAGCCACTTTTTAAAAATAAATCTTCTAAGATTATTTAACACTAACAAAAAGACCAAAGAAAATAGATTTTTTTTAATTCTGCTAAAACTTAGCCGTTAAGTTAATTAAAAGGAATAAATAGGGATCCCTAGTCATTTTACAGTTATTTTAACATCTAGTCATTTTAGAATAATCATTTTAGTTGATTTTCATACTTTGTATTTAATTATTTTAGCAAGTTCATAAATGTCCGTCAAATAGTCTGACAATGTAATTTCTAGTCAATTATTATTTTATTTTATTTTATTTCAGGTCTTTAAATTAAGTTAAAAATGTAATGAATAATCTATTACATTTTGTGTAAATTACTTTTCTGTTTCATACTCATAAAGATTGTGAAAGTGTCTGGCCACCACGCCAGGATGTTGTACAAATAAAGAAAAAGATTACTTAACACTTAAATATCCTAATATTATAATAGTAGAGTTAAAGACAGTTAAAAACAACTGAAAATCTATGTTCAATGGCGACAATTTATTGGTCTGAAATAAAACGATTGACAGGGCAATAAAGTTCTGTCAGCGGCGTACCACAAGAGAAGCGATTTACCTTCCTTTGCCTTCAGCTATCACACATAAGGTATGCGTTGAAATGGGGTTTATTGCAATTTCTTCGTCGATGTATTTGACTTGTAACAAGCAACTTTGCACGTATTTACACAGCTATGAGCAACTTATTAATAGAATTATTATACTTGGTATTGAATAACACGCGATTTGGTAGCTATATTTTTTAACTTAAGTTCTGGTTTCGTTTCTAAAAATATTTGCTACTAAAAAAACTTAAATAGAACCCCAAAGTACAGAACTTTAGTCGAAAAAAGTAATGTTAAAGAAATCGTATTTAGTTTAGCTAAATCATTTTTATTACAATGAGCCAGTATTTCTGAATACTTAATTTTGCAACTCTGGTATGAAGTATAAAATATAGTTATCTCACTGCTGGCGATAAAATATTTTATTTAGTCGTCGACACGCCTGAAAATATATTTTCAAGCGAAAAATAATTTTCCAACATAAAAGCTTGACAAAAGCTTTTTGAGTTGGTCACTTCTGCTATCAGTTGGAATTTCGCTCCGTTATTTGAACCGAAATTCAATTTACAATAAAGTGGACCTCAATAATTAGGTCGCTCTTGTGACTATTTTATGATATAAATAGTATATCTTCAAAAGTATATTCGTTTAAGATGCTTATTCTGACGACGAGAGTTCTCAATAATGTCTTAATATAACATACATGTTGCTTTGTATTCTGAACTGTCTACTGTCATAATTTTCTATCGCAATATCTGTATCCGTCTTTTTTTTTTTTAACTTTAAGGTAGCATTGATATGCAAAAAGTTGCATGTTTATTTATTAGATCTTTACGAACAAGTTAATAGTTAATAGTAGTTATTTATATTTATTACTAGCTCGTGCCGTCACGTTTTATTTGGTGTCTATAGGCTAGACATAATGAAGAGCTGAAATTTAATATCAGATGAAATATTTTACTCTAAAATAAATACAAAATTAATAGATCATAATTAAAAGAATATTGCGTATAATTCGCAGAAAATAAAAAATTAAAAACAAAATAGCAACAGGTTTTGCTTTGGCATTATTCGTCGGTGGCTAGGGAGTTAAAACATGACAGTTTTGTTCAAAAATATATTCTTTATTAAATAATTTGATTATTGTAAAAGTACAAACGCTTTCTATTTTTACAATATGGTATGTCCGATTACATGTATACATGTTTAAAAAAAACTTCTTAAAAGGTCAATCCATAGTTATTTTTATTTAATAAAGAAAACTAGGAGAGTAATTAACCTAAACTTTTTTTATAAGTCACTTAAAAGATAAAGACGGTAACACCATATAATAAATAATATAGAAGAAGTTAAATTATATTGGGTGCTATAAATTATTAAAAACAGTGTTATTTTGATGCACAAAGGCATTAACTTAGCCGCGGCTGCGATTTCTATCTTCACTATTTATGGGCGCGTACGTAACCAACGTAAAATTTCGTGCTTTGTTCACGCGAACAAGCTTTTTAGGTGTTGGGTGTTATGTATTCATGGTTTTAACTATGTCTTGGAATATATACGGTTCATTCTTCCACTATCATACAGTGCCTGGATAAAAGAAATGCTCTGATTATCATATTAATTAATTTCTAATAATTATTTTCTGACTATACTTCTCTACTAAGGAGCTCGGAGCCTACCCTAAGGAGTGACTAGGCCTTAGTCAAAAAGCTGGCCCATTGCGGGTTGGTTGACTTAAAACATATTTTCTTTCTTTTTCTTTTCTTCTATGTACAAGTTGCATCACGATGTTATCCTTCACCGTACAAACGACAAATAAATGTACATATCAAATTAGAAAGAAACATCGGTACATAGCAAGATTGGAAGTCAGGACCTGCAGATTTCATGTCAAGAGATTAACCTCTGAGCCATCGACGCCTTATATTATTTATAAGATAAAATGTATAAAAATGTCAATAGAACAACAAACTCCTGTCTGGAGAATGAGGGTGAGGAAGTCCGACCCCAAATAATTGAGAAAAAACATAGAAAAAGAAGATGCAGAAGAAAATATGTCAATAGAATACCGTCAGTCAACTGTTCAGTCCAATAATCAGTCAGACGATCAATTAATAATAAACGTCGGTCGAGCGACAGGTCGTTCAACCAGTCGACTGACTAATTTTTCTCCACTTCATCGTATCGTTTCACTATATAAAATTAAAATTCCCTAACAACGGTCAAAATAATATTGTTTAAAAATTGTTTTAAACTTTATTATTATTTGATATAAAGTTTGAACTAAATTCTTAATTGACGTCTGTTAAGCAATCAAATAATTGTTTATGTTTTTAACAAGTTATACTGTACTTCGATAAATTTTGTACAAACAATAACAAAGTAACTTAAAGAAAAATTTTTAGTTTTTTTATCAGAAATTATTGTCAGTAGAATAAATGCCTCGCCGAGATTCTAAATATAATTATTTGCGTAAATATCATGTATTTTACACCACAATCATCAGCTCACTATACTTCCACACTAAAAGGCTCGGCGCATACCCTAAGTGAGGGGTGATTAGGCCATAGTCAACCGCGATGGTCCAAATAGGGTTGGGATGGTTATCTTGGAATTTCGCACGTTCCATCACGATGTATTTCTTTATCGTAAGAAAGTAGGATAGATGTACATATGAAATTCCAAAATCGCCAAACACATTGGTACATGGCGGGATTTGAAACCAGGACCTGCAGATTACAAGTCTATGGACGGCAAGTATATATATGGATTTTATAACATACATACGCAAATATCGAATTAATGTTATATACAATATTATATTTATCACTACATAGTATAAAACAAAGTCGCTTTCTCTGTCCCTATATCCCTATGCTTGAATCTTTAAAACTACGGAACGGATTTTGATGCGGTTTTTTAATAGATAGAGTGATTGAAGAGGAAGGTTTATATGTAAAATAACATCCATTAAATAGTGGAGAAATACTGTTATTTTTGAGGTTTCTAATGTGATATCGTAAATAATTACATTTTTTCCGCTCACAGAGGCCTAATTTTAGTCTTCTTTCCCTTCCCATCCTTACCTTACAAGGAAGGGATCGGAAGAGGAAGTGGACTTGACCGAGAAGGATACGCATAGGAAGAGGAAATATTCTCTTTCAGTGCGTCTCCTCCTTCGTCGATTAAAGGTAGGCAACGCAACTGCAATTGCGGATGTCTATGGGTAGTGGCCACTTCCCTATTTTAGCGATTTCAGGTGGGCTCTGGCTCGTTTGCTACCTTGTAATATAAAAAAAAACATTGCAATAAACGCAGGCTGAACCCTACGAGATTTATCAAAATAATGTACTAAGTATATATTTTATACCCGTGCGCAGCTGGAGCGGGCCGGTAGTAGAATATATAGGAATGTAATTACAATATAATGTCATCCTTAAATTAGGGTAGGCTTAAGCTCCTTTGTGATGTCACGCGTGCTGACTACGATGTTAATATATCGTTGAAATTTTCGAGTGCTAACTATTTCATACTGTTAAAAAGGTGTAAAAAAAAAACAATTTAATAATTATGTGCCTTCATTATTATAATCTTCTAAACTTCGTTTCTGCTAAGAAGCAATAAATGAGCAAAATTAGATACTTCCTTTTTTTTATAAATGGAATATTTTAACGATTATCCTATTCCTGACAAAGACCCAGAAACACAAAACAGTGTAACTAACACGATTTTTTTTATACGTAGATAGATATTGTACAATTCATAAACACCGATAGTATAAATTCAATAGGATTTTATTCTTAATAATCCTTTATAGGGCTTTATATAGAAGAAGTAATTTGTAAGTAAAGGCGAGCGTTTATCAAGGATAAAAGCCGACTCGAGTTAGGACGTAAATCAATCTCAGTTATTATTAGATCCCTCCCCGAGTGCTCTAACGGAGTGGAATATCAAGCATGCGAAAATCTCTATTAGCTTACACGTCTATCATTTTACACAAAAAATGTAAGCATGTTTGAGTTACATTCATTCATCTCTAAAATAAATATCACTTATATATTTATACATCATTATCAGCTCACTATATGTCTCCAAAGACCGGCTCGTAGGCCTACTGTTGACTTCGCACATATCTTTGAATTTCTTCGCAGATATGTGCAGGTTGCATCACGATGTTTTCCTTCACCGTAAGAATGTCGGATAAATGTACATTTAAAATACGATTTTGAACTCAGGACCTGCATATTACAAGTTAAGTAACCTCTGAGCTGTCAACGCTCTTGTTGAAATGTGAATAATAAAAAAATCTACAAAACTGATAATTTTACAAAGATTTTTAGGAAGAGAATGTATACATTTTTTTTATTTCGGTAACTATGATTGAATTGATCTTTTAAGGTTCTTGAAATATCTTTGATGTGGGCGGCATGAGACCGATCATCGTGGCGAACTTAGGAGGCCTAAGCGCCAGCAGCAGTTACGATCGCAATTTAAAAAATTAGGTCAAACGTTGAAGATCAATTTTGGACATTAAGAAGTGGAAACTGGTGGTTATTTTTAACTTAATTTCACGTACCTTTTACCCATAAGTATGGAGAGAGTTTTAAATACATTATTTACTAGCTGTCGACCGCGACTCCGTCCGCGCGTTCTTTTTCTAAAATAAACATAGCCTAAGTTACTCCTTATTATATCAGCTACCTGTCAATACAGTCACGTCAAAAAATTTATTAAAAATATTAAATGGATTGAATTAATTAATTAAAAAGAAACAGACAGACAGAAGACACTCCAATTTTATTATATGTATAGATTAGTACAGAATTAAAGGCCTTAACATGAAAAAATTAAATGGTGTTTAAAATCCAAGCTACTTAAGGTACTTGAATTATAATCTTGACGCACTAGGTTTGAGTTCCGCAATGTATTAGTAAGTTTTTAGTTTTAAATTTCATATATACATTATGCCATGTTCTTATGGTAAAGGAAAATAACCTGCATATATCGGCCAAGAAATTCAATGATATATGTGTCAAACAACCCACACTGGGCCAGCGTAAATGACTAAAGCCTAGTCACCCTTAGCTTAGGATAGGCTCTACGAGTAAGCTCCTCAGTGGGGACGAATAGTTATATGTAACAACCACGATGACGTTCACAATATCAATTACAAGCAAGTAGATAACTAAATAGGGTTTAACTATACTTCCTAGGGTAATGCAGTAATGTTTTACAAATCAAATATTCTTCGTGAAAATGACAAGACATCTTGTTATGCTACTATTACTCGTAGAATTTTATGTATAATCTATTACATCTTTTTCACTCTTTTATTTACGGTACTGGTATTTACTCATATGTTTTTATTAGTCTGAAATAATATTCGCGCATGTATTTAGTACAAGATTTGCCTGCGTCATCGTCCGTGCAGAATTAAAAAAGATGTAGCTTATAGCACCTGGAAATATTGTAGCTTACCAACATTGCAAGATTTTTTTAAGTCGGTTAAGTATTGCGTCTAATTAATGCAAGCAAACAAATCTTTTCTCTTTAAAATATTACTTACCAGTATCGTACAGTCAATAATATAGTAGGGAATATTAACATAATTACAAACTGCTAATATCTTAAGCTTAATATCATCTAAGTTAATACATGAATTACTTCAAATGTACCAATAAAAGTTACGTAAATTTCTTGTTAGGTTATAATTTCATTATAGGTTAATACGATTACGTTGCATGTTTCATGTGCGCAGGAAGTTCGTAACGTAATAAGCTCTGAAGTTTAATTCGATCTGGATGGTCGGAAATAGCGTAATGTACTTTAACGTTCCCACTAACATCTTTAGGAATAAATTTAAATTTGTAAGATTCTAGCTCATATTCAATCACGGCCAAGACTTTAAGCAAATAATTCTTACGAAATAGATTTGAAATTAAATAGTATTTAATATTTGATTATACCACATGTTTTAGTTTGATTATTTTATTCAGTTCTCTGCTATATGAAATATCTTTATTCGCTCCTAATTAATTCTAAAAAAACAATTCGTATTCTTTTGGTTTTAAAATTATTGTATCAGTAATAATATACAATTAACCTAATCTTTAAAGAAGTATTATTTGCAATAAAATTATTTGTTAATTTATAATAACTGGCCGACCGCATAAATTTAAATATAATGGAATCAAATACTTTATTAAAATGGAAAATTATTAGTTCTAGCATCAATTAATACCACAAAGTTAATTAACGATAGTTGGAAATAGGTTAAACGTGCTATAACTGTTACGGAAAACCACCGCTGTTCATTAAGGCTGTATTGACAACTCATTTGCGGTTCACTTTATTTACAGGAGTACGAAGAAACAGATTAGAAAGGACATTGATAGAAACTATTTGAATCGTCTCGCTAGTCAACAAGACTATATATGTAGACAGTAGTATTACATCTCCATAAATGCAGTCAAAAGAAAATTTGAAAGAGTTCGTATGGTTAAGTCATACAACTCCAATATAAAGAGATATCGTGAAAAATTTAGCATAAAACCTATATTTTTCCTTTCTCTTCATATTTTTTTGCTACAAGTCCCTTGAGTTCAATCTGACTCAATTTACTCCACATCAATGTAGAAATAAAAATTGTCAAAAGCGTCTCAGCGAAATACTACTAGTTTTGCATTGAAAGGACCTTTGGAAGTGAGCTTTTATCTCTTTTTACGTTGCTTGTTATGCGAGGAAGGCTCTGGAAGCGCGCTTCCTCTAACTAATGAGTTTGCTTTAACATGGCTCCGAGGACGTGTTATGAACGTTATTGAGCCCGGCTATGCAAATAACTTTGCTGCGTTTATTGCGAAAATTTTTATCGTTTCCTTTTATAAGGAACTAAGAAAGAATTTGATTTTATTATAAAATCACTTAGTGTTATCTTCAAATAGTGTCTGTTCAACAGCACTAAAATCAATCTTCAGCTCACTATATGTACGTTTGCACTAAGGGCTCGGAGCCTATTTAGTTAGATGTGACTAGACCATAGTCCACCACGCTGGCCCAGTGTGGGTTGACTTCACACATCTTTGAATTTCTTCTCCGATATGTGTAGGTTGCATCATGGTGTTTTTCTTCACAGTAAGAACGTCAGATACATATGAACATATGATATTACATATGTACATATGAAATTCGAAAAAAGAAAAACAATGTTACATGGCGGAATTCGAACGCAGGACCTGCAGATTACAAGTCAAGTGAGCCCTGACCCACCGACGCTTTAATGACAGTTTGAAATCCCATTTTAATTAAATTGTGTGTCGAACTCAAAGTATGTAATTCTAAGTGTATTGTGTATCTTAACTTGTTTTACTATAAATAGTTTACCTGCTGCTTCTAGTTAGTTTAATTATTGACGTTCCCAGGAAGTCGAGATTGTGTTACGGCCACGGGTGATGCGACCAGAGCTCGGGACCAGACGTCTGTGGGCGGTAAGTAATCTATTTACTTACGGGGACTCGCTCGACTCTATACGTAACATCATTATTGCTGCTAACTGTCTTTTGTTTGAAAATATCTTATACTACCTTGGCCCTTATGTGTCGCATTAAACGGCGTAGAATGAGTTGAAATTATCTTGATATCCTTGATATCCTTGTAAAATTTAGACATGTTGTCGTTCTTAATTCCGGTGTACCCAAAATTTAACGGTATCGCAGTATAACAAATGGATACGGTTGCCTTATTGACTAACTTTATATAACTTGGACACTTCCTGACAAGGTCTCTCTTGTTGATGATCTTGCGTTAATAATCTATAGCAGGGTTTCCCAAACTATGGGTGGGTATACACTGGTGGGTCGTATACTATGCTCTAGTATAGTTTCAAGTCAAAGTATTGCACTTGTACGTATATCGTTAAATTACAGAATATACTTGATTTAGGTAATGTAACGTAACATGATATTAACGAGTATATCATTATAAATATATGTAATTTTAATAAATTGTTATTTTTTGGTGTCCGTGCTTTTGGTTCAAAATTGTTGCAAGGTTTGTTTTAACCCTATATATAGGGAAAGTCACAATATGCAGCGACCTGAATTCAGTAGTCTCGTACCCGCACACGTCCATCAAACTAATTGGGAGGTAACCTAAATAATATTTGCTTTTGTTATAATCCAGATAATCTAACTTTGTTATATACTATGGTTTCATGGCTCTATGGTCTATGTTGTTGTTTGTAACTAGTACGCTAGTGTACAAATTCTAGTTTCATAGTAAAATCAAAGTAAATTGGTAGTAAGAGAAATAATTTAGTTTTTGTATTTATGCTATGTTCGTGCAATTAGAAACTACAATTTTTGTTTTGTATTATGTACGATAAGTTTAACATACTAATGGAATGCATGTCTACCTAACTTGTATGAAATTAGAAACATAAGATTAGGCTTAGTTTGGTGTTATGTAATAATAAATAAATAAATAAATTAATTAATTAATTATAGTCAATGTTAGACGCCGCAGATGATGCGGTGACGATGAATTTAAGAATTTATATGATTATTATATAATGAAATCTTAGATTGTGGTTAATTTACTAATATTCCTTTTATCATTCTAACTAAACTCTAGGATTGTACTGGGACATGGTTTACAACAATAGTCGAATGGTGGGATTCGAACTCTCGACCACGTGGTCGGAAATCCGTACCCTCAACCATTAGGTTATTTGCGTTGCGTTAAGCATAGTGTTTATAGGAAGGAAAATTAGGTCATGAATAATGAAATCATGACCTAATTTTCCTTTTATAAACACTATGTTCGTGTTCGGTAAGTTTACATATTACAAAACCAATAATATCCTAGAGTTGGGCTTAAGCTTAAAATCACATTTATTTCATCTTTACAATCGAAAGCTGTGAAAACAGCACTGATGCATTCAAAACCTTGTTGCGAAAATATCACGTCTGCCCCATATACGCTACGACGGCGTGACGTGACGTGACGTATTGTGAGCATTACTCACGTGCGACGCGAGGGGTCGCGCTACTCGCCTGCTGCATACTGAATAACATAATAATTGATGCTTGTGCATAATAGTTTGTTTTGTTAAAAACGTTCTTCGTTAACGTCAATAGGTTTGAGAAATGAAAAAACCAAAAAATTCAAATTAAAATGATCCAAATTGTCATCATATCATATAGTGAAACTGAGATAAAATAAAGCTCTAATTATGAGAAGTAATTTGTTTTTTCATACGACGCAGGTGCTTTTGTTATACCTAGAATTATTAAATTATTTTCTTTTATACATAAGACAAGGCTTCTACGGCGTAGCTCCGTAGTGACATTGCGTCGTAGCAGCGTAGAGGCGTAAGAGAGTAGACGCGTAGCATGGAGCAATAAAAATTAGTTCTGTTGATGTTGCTTATATATGAGCTTAGATCTACGACTTTTATAAGCAATGAAGTTTAATGAGTAACTAGGTATTTGTTGCAGCCGCTTTATTGCATACCGGTCTGATGCCACTAATACTCCGACCTAATGCGCCTCACATAAAACTTTTATCGTTCATTTACAGTAAGCCATTTGATGGTTTATGTTTCATTACTCAGATATTACCACTGCGCTTTGAGATAGTGGCGTAAACAGACACAATTATCTTAATCTTAATCTTAATCTTAATTCTATTATGTAAATGCCAAAGATGGATGGATGTTTGTTAGAGTTTGTAGCCTAAACTGCTTAACAGATCTCGATTAAATTTATCATAGATGTAGAGGATAGTCTGGAAGAATACATGGACTACTTTTGATCCCGGAAATAGTTACTATTGCCGAGGGCTACGTAGTTTTTTTATTTGCATATTTGCTGGATAATTCCGCAACGTTTCAACATATCTTACTGAAATTTAGCACAAATATAGAACATATTCTGGCATTAAACATAGGATAATAAGCTTTATTGTAATTACTAGCGGACGGAGTCGCGGGCGACAGCTAGTATATAGTAAATATATGACTATTCTGTACTTCGTTGATTTTGTTGTGAGTTAGTCAGTGGCATCAATTTTACGGATGTTGTCAACAACCAGCCTGTGTCCCGTACAATACGTGACCAGATTGCTAATGTGTTGAATAAAAATGATACTAAGACCCGTAGTCGACGAGCAACGATCGTCTGTATATGTTTTGTGTTTTCTGTAAATACAGCATCGCGGCTGGCTGGTGCCGATATGAAATATTGTGATCGTTCATTAAAAGTGAGTTTCTGAGGTTATGGCAAATGAATCATCAGCCAATCGCTAAATAACACAGTTAATTATGTTAAACTCAGATTTTTCAGACTCAAATACATGTTTTGTACTATTTTAATTTAAGAACATTATACATACACATAAATATTAAAAGGATATTTGATTTTTTTTGTTTTGAAGTCAGAGACATTTCTTACAAAGACAATGAAAGCATTCGCTTATAAGTATCATAGTAATATCGTAAATATCATATATTATATACTTACCGTACACTGCGTTGACAGATGTAATGGATGAGTCCCGGTACAGGCGGTACGCTCGGCGCGCGGTGCGCGGTGTGTACCCAAACTTGACGTTTATCACTGTCTTGCTTTACTTAATTCAAATATATTTACCAACGATGCATGTTATAAAGCGAAGCAAAGATATTTAGTGGAAAACACAATACGATAATACGCACTGATAGTGGGTTATTTTTGGTATAGAACATTTTGTTTTGAAATCCTTTTTCTAATTTTATGTATACGTTCAAGTGATTATGTTCCAGTGAATATTTTAGTTATTTCTACATTTAGTATAAGGTGACAAGACTGAGTATAGTTTTTACATAAATTTCGGTGTTGAGAGTAACAATTTACATATCAAAGCACTACGTAGATTTAATTAGGTCACGCGTCTGCCTGTTGCGCCCTCGACACATTCGAGCCGCCACCGCGCCTGCTCCGGATATCTCACGTCCGCCATATTTAATTTATATAAAATAAAAAGGCAATAATCACAGAGAAGGAATTAAGATACGTGTAAATAAATTTATATAAAATTCGGTGCAATAAGCACAGAACTCGTTTGAGTATAAATATCCATCAAGCGTGAGTAGTTTACTTATTACTGCTTATTTGAACTTCGCAAGTTACACATACCAGTAAGGCCCTTTATATCCGAGGGAAATTGTTTACTTACCTTTATGAACTTTCGATTTTAGTCGCTAGGCGACTTACGCAATTAAATCTTATAGAGACTCGTACACAGAGGGATCAGCGACATTTTGTTCTTTCGTCGCCAAAACCAGTTACACGCAACCTGTTCATCAAGATCGTCGTCAGAAAAGTCACTGCGATTTTCACGACGGTGCAACAAATCTATGTAGTTTATATATAGTCGCTATGATCGAACTGACTGAATAGAAAATGCAATGATTCAATGTTGTGTGTACGCAAAGCCTACAACGCGATACTAGCGACGAAGCAATTTTTTTATATTACAAGGTGGCAAAGTGACTGCTGCCGATAGACATCCACAATTACAGATTGCGTACCTTTAAACGACGGAGGAGGAGACGCACTTAAAGATAATATTTCCTCTTCCTATGTGTCTTCTCCTCTGTGAAATCCACTTCCCCTTCCTAATAAGGAAAGGATGGGAAGGGGAAAAGTACTAGTATAGGCCTCCGGAACGCACACTCATCAGACGAAACGCAGAATTGCTTCCATTTCACGCCTGCCATGTCTTGGACCCGGCGAGCCGGCTCATTTGTGCAAAGATGTAAAGCGGGCTCTACCACTGTTCAATAATAAAGACAACAAGACAATACTAATTTCGAATATTTACTGCCATGTGTACAAACGGTCTAATACTTACCTTACGTAAAATATTTACGCATGCATAAATACAGATTGAATAACGGCTCAGTGAACGATACGCCTGTTTGCATTTTATGCTACACTTATTTCCACAAGGTTGTGACATGCAGCAATGCTACACTGTCTACGCCGCCTACGCGCGTCTACGACTATCCGAACCACGTAATGACTTCCCGATATAACTTTGATAATATAATAGAATTTACTTTATTATAATGAACAGATAACTAAACATTGTAAGTTTAAGAAAAATGATTGTCGTCTTTACGATCGGCCCTTTTTTAAAACCTTAAAAATATTATAATCTAGGTTTTTGGATTTTCAAATCAACTGTTATTTGTTCAAACTACCCTTAAATTAGCGGGAAACATTATAGTTGCATAAATGGCTTTTGGTACGCATTAGTCATTCTTGAGTTCCACGTATGGTTTATGACGTTGGAATTTCGCAAGCAAAAGTTATAATTGGCTTCGCGGTCACTCGACGGCCAGTTGCTGACATGCTAAAGCTTAGATACAATTAACAAATTTATAATTAACCACATTGCTATTATTTTTGTAATGAATGGAAATGAAAATTAATTTATTTACATCCAAAAATACCGGTAAACGAACGCAGATGAATCAAAAGTCAACGAACAGTTTACTGTATAAAGACCTCCATTATATGTATCCAGGATCCTCGCACTAGGCGCAGCCTGTATCGCGAGTACCCAGCTCAGCGACCTATTAGATTACCGCAACATATTCTGCTATATGATAATAATAGTAATGATACTGATTTTTTCTTTTTGGAGACAATGTTACGCTTTAAGAAAATCCGTTACCATGGATAAACTCAAGCCTAATTTGTGGTAAGTTTTTGTAAGATAATCAAGTGGAACGAACAATGAAGTGCTCATCTTTTAATAAAAAAAGGAAACTTTTTCTTTTATGCGTCTGAAATCATTTCGCACTTCCATTAGACCGTTTCAATGGCAACTAGGGTTTCATATCGAGATGGGTTTGAACAGACATGGGTAACGTTGGTTAGTCTTTGTGAGCAAAACACAATTTACTATAATTATTAGTTTTAAGTATAATACGAGAGCGTCGATAGCTCCGGGGGTTTCTACACTTGACTTGTTTGCAGGTCCTGGGCTCGATTCCCGCATGCACCGATATTTCAATTTTCTAAATTCATATGCTCATTTATTCGACGTTCTTACGGTAAAGGAAAACATCGTGATGTAACCTGCACATATCTACAAGTAAATTAAAAAATGTGTGAAGTAAATCGCACTAGGCCAGCGTGGTTGACTAGGCCTTAGTCACCACTAACTTCGGTAAGCTCTGAGTTGCTCAGTGAGGACGTATAGTGAGCTGATGATTACTAAAATATGTAGAAATCATCTAGTAAAAATCAATTTTCGATACAATTTACTGATAAAGTTAAAGAAAACAAATGATAAAACAAGCCAATTATAACAG